>JAUZND010046222.1:3196-42978 GCA_034780555.1 Coelogynopora nodosa | reverse complement strand
ATGGAAATTAACTAAACCACAGTTTCATTTATACAATCAGTGGGTGGCTTTGTGTCCAGTTGTGATGGATTTGAAGAAATGGAGCATCAGAAGAAGAATAAATTTTATATACTATAAAACAAGGTATCAACAGGTTTATAGTAAACAATCCGCAGTCGCGTAATATATTATATATATATTATGTATATAGAGAGATAGAGATTATGTACAAACGTGACCAGTATTTTCCGGGGGTGATTTTATAGAAGAAATTTTTTCTTTCATATAAACGATATTTTAATAACTTTTTTTGGTTGGAATCAGTGTGGGTGGTTAAATTAAGTTTATTTCAAATGTTATTCTCTCGTGATAAATTTAATTGAAAGTATAAAGTGAGTGTATTTCAATTATAATAATATGTTGATGTTTTAATAATTCAACAATCGTTTATAAAATAAGTAAATCTAACCTGGGCTTTGACACTTGCAATATTAGCCACCATACATAGCCCAGTCTTGATACACATCATAGCAGTGAACTATAGCCTTATTGCAGTCAACTTTTCTAGTCTGGAAAAAAGTATCAAACATCAAGAGCAAAACACTTGCCTAGATACTAGTTAAATTATCTAAAAAATAATTATTATAATTATAATTGGTTAATTTAATATCGCTGCACCAACTTAGTACAAAATTCACCCACAGAAAATATGACACATAATAAAAATATAATATATTATATATATTTCAGTATATTACAAGTTCCTCATCCAAAAAATAAATCAAAATCACACGCACAGAAACCAATCCCAGAGATTCTTTCTACGTAGAATATTCTGAACAATAAAATAAAACAATACTAAGTCTTTACTGACTGACTGACTGACTGACTGACTGACTGACTGACTGTTCGGGCAGCAGACGTCGCATATCGGTCAATATGGTCATAGTCACAATAATATCAAAATTATAATCACAATGGCTGCACAACTGTCGGGTCGACCGTCGGCTTGTTCCTCAAGAGGGGAGTGGTAGTGTGGCAGGCGCGAGAGAGGGCTCTATTGGAAACTTGTCACCAACAATTGCATTAAAACAGTGCAATTAGTCCAATTCAAATTGTAAATGTTACAACCTTTAATGGTAAAAAACTAAAAATTGAAATTTTTCCTTTTTTTCCACTAGTGCCCTCTCACCAAGCCTCCATACTCGCCACCACATGAGGGTCCGTCTGACCGGTGAGGAAGCCACCGCCGCCACCGCCGCCAATCCCCACCCCCATCGAACAGGGCGGCATCTGGTGGAAGGGGGAGTCCAGAGGCGGACGGGGGGGCATGTTGTGCTGCTCCCCTGGAGAGGGGGGCGGCCCGGGGACACCGTTGGGGAAGTCGGGTCCTGGCGGGTAGAAGCCGGCCTCCAGGGGGGGACCCGGCTGCATAAGGAAGCGCTCGTCTGAAGGAGGAGTAGGGGGGGGGCATTAGAGGTGCCGGCGCATTGTATTGAGTTAATGTCTATTTTAGGAATCAGTCAGTAAAAGAATACTATTTCCTCGATAGAGCTGCAAACATGGTGGAATGTTTCTTATTTGATTTGGACGTAATAAAGTTAAAAATCATAGATTTACAAATATTTGATTCATCGTGAAAGCAGTATTTATTGATTGATATGTATATATACATTTTGATTAACATTTAATTAATTAATAATTTATCTAAAGTTCCCAAACTCAATCTGTTACAACAAACAAGTTTAAATCCGCAATTGGCTAATTCTTTGATTTGAATTTGATCATTTATTTTACAGACCTACTTAATTAAGTTAGCAGTTAGATGTATTTAAAAATTAATAAATAAAAACAAACGCAAAGAATAAATGAAAGATTTTGGTCACGGCTAAATAAGAGATCACGAGATAAATTATTAATATCACAATGTGAACTTGTACCCTCTATAGAAAATAATCACTTTATCATAAAATGTCTTTTGCCGAATAATATATATCCCATAATTTGTTCGTTATACCTTGCACTATAGATATATTTATTATACTAAGGCATCATTTATATATCTCATCACCACAAGGCAACACATATTATAACCATATAGCACATGTTTTCCCATTCCGAAGGTGATAAACCCAATTGACGGGAACGATTAAGTGACGATTCATACCCCACATCAACAACCGCCAACAAGCGTGGCTTTCTCAACATTATACCCAAGAAGGCAACAGTTGTCAACGGTCAGCCGTATCATCGCACATCAGCAACAGTTGCCTGCAGTGCCCCATCGCTAGGATACAACACAACCCAACACAACCCAACGTTACTACCCCACCGGCCCGCTCAACCATCTTATTATCATCATATTCTGGACTTCCACTACGATGAGTAGACCTCAGCAGCAGCTAGACAACACACCCGACACAACGGGTATCACCGGATCGCCGTATGCAACCGCAGTTTGGCGGTGGAATTCGGTGTCCTTGCAAGGTATAAGCCCCGCGGGTCGGATACAGTTGGTGTATACAGAAGAAGTTGGACCTTGTCGTACGAAGATCTTGGACGTCTAGTGGTCTGTCTCTCACATCTCTCTCACTATCTCTCTCTCTCTCCTCTCTCTCTATCCTCAGGCAATAGTATAGTCGTAACAGCTGATACTCGACGTTAACGACGCTTACCTACCAATCGGCACGTAATTTCTAATTACCTCATTTGAGAGAGATTAAAGACATTAAACTATCAAAACAGCTTGACACCTCGATATACCTAACTATGCAATATACACAGTGGATAATATTATAATTACTATAGGAAACTGTATTATAACAGCATAACTATATAAGTACCCGGGTCACAATGGAAATAAGAAACCATAATATCGCAGTCTCAGGAAGTCTGCTAACATATTATAAGATGAGCTGAGCTGCTGGCGTGGAACAATCTACAAGATTTTCACAGCTTTCATGTTTATCATAAACCTCGCAATGCCAAAGATGAGGGGAGTTTGGGCTGGGTTCCATTGATGCCAGTGTGAAGAGTGAAGAAATTCTCACAAACAGGATTCTACTGTATCATCACCTCTTCAACAATGCTATCCGCATCCTTCCTTCCTTCCTGCCCGCCCGTTTTACCTTCCGTCCGGAGTCTCTCCTCTCAAACACCTTATAGCTCCCAAGTCCTTTATAGGTTGCATATTCTTCAAGACAATATCATATTATGCCAAAGATTGTTGTAAGAAATAGAAAAAAATATTAAAATCATAACACTCTCTCAATTTCTTCAACTCTTTCTGGTTCTGAGCAAACGATTGTATTTATTTAAATTTAAAAAAGTCATTTCCATTATTCATTTCTGATAATTTATTTGTATTTACTTACTATAGCCTATATATTATATATATCGACATCTTTCTGTTATAGAAATGTAGTTTTTAAAATAATAAAAATTTTCGCAAAGAGCGGCTCGTGCAAAAAAGTTAACTTTTAATAATTTCCCATCCTTATGCACTGCATAATCTAATTTGATCGAGAAAATAATTGCTTGTTCATATACTATTTTACATACGGCAAAAAATTAAACAATTTCCCCCCTTTTTTATACCCAGCGAACAAGTTGCCTAAAATGCTGCTTAATTGAATGTCAGATTCCCTATCAACCGGGCTAACGAAGTTACACGACCTTTTTCAAAACGTTTCTTAAAAAACCAAATAATAAATTCCCCGAAAATTATAGTCAAAACGAAATTAAAGAAAAAGTTTCCACACATCACTGTAAATGGCGCGGGAAAAGGTATTTAAGAAAAGCAATTATACAAGAAACGAAATAAGATCAGAAAAAAACTAGAGTCAGTAATCTACCTGTGAAGTTACAACAGACAAGGCTCTACAAAGTTTTTTTTAAAAATGTGTAAGGAAAGACTCAATATTATGTGCGAGAGATAGAGAGATAGATAGAAAGAAAGCATGGGTATATACAGTACAGGATCTTTACAATTTTCCCAAGACACCGCTAATCCGTAACTTTCTTCCCCTAAATCCCCGATGAATACCGAAATCTTAATTAAAATTCGCTTTACACAGCAGGGAGGCGTCTTAGATAATGTGTGCGGAGAGGAGAGGGGAGGAGGTAGGAAAATGAGTAAAGGAATTGTTATACAAGATTTTAACATTGAGTATAATATTATGTATGGCAGAATATAAATTGTATAATACAATGAAATTGTATAGTTATAATGTTATCAAATGTATATTATGGAGAGAGGTCTTTATATAGTTGCAATACTATAAAAGTTAACAAATATATATTACCAGTTGAGAAGAGAGCTTTAAGGATCGCGTGCTCTTCAGTGTAATTGGATTAATATAATCGGAACAAATTCTAAACAGAATTAGATTGTGTGGCGTTCTTTGCTTCTCTATAATATATTATACCTATACTCAGAAATAAATATTCCTGACAACATATAGCAAAAAGCTGCAATCTACTACAACATATAGGCATCCTCAAAGAAGGGAGGGAGGGGCGGGGGGGGGGCAAGTATTTTGCCTGCACATGTGTCTCAACATCGATATAACTGCACACTCAAGAAAAAAAGGGAAGAAGCAGCAACCTAATCAAGCAGAAGAATGCCTTGCCAGCCAACAATGCCTTCTGTCCCCTTGACGACGCTACTCACTGGAAAATCCCATCTTCGTCTTCATGACAATTCACTCAGCCGTGCTGTCTCAGAGGTCCCCATTGCAGCTGATCTCACTCCATCCACTCTTTCTCCCCCTCTCTCCATCAATGGCCCACAATGTGCCAGTCCCAGCATCTGTTGAAGAGAATCCGGACGGGTGACAGCTCAAGAGCTCTTCAGAGCAACACCAGCCCCGACTCCCATTCCCCAGTCTTCCTTTCCTTCTTAGCAGTGTGTAGGCTGCACCAGAGATGCATCCTTCCATTCATCTGCTTTTCTCTCCTTCGTACTATACACGACTATTCGATGAATCTCGAATTCTTGTCTGCCTGGAAACACGCGTATATATATATATATATATATATATATATATTATATAATAATACACTATGAACGTTTGTCCGCTGGACATGACATTACCACTGAATCGACGTCGTTAACAAATGAGACAGAGCTCATCGCAAATATGCCAGAAATGCGATTAAATTCATCTCTTTCCACCGTACCGCTTCAGAATTCTTCGTATATTTATACATGACTATTAAGGTTTCCTGTGCAGTGTATTGGAAAGTTGACATGCAAAGGATATAATCTATTCAGTACTACGTACGCCTCATTGTGACGGAAACTAAAGGTCTGCAATCAGTTTATGCGAGGAAACGACCGGACTAGTTCAGACTGGTTTCACGGATGAAATGAGATCTTCTTGAATCTGACTGTGGACTGAGTTCACTCCACCACTCACTCACCCATGCACTCCGAATTCTTTGCTTACAAATAATTATATAAACAAATCTTTAACTAACTAACTCTTGAGATACATTTGCATGGCGTCAATAACTCAATAAATAAGTATATGAAAGAGTGAGATATGTCAAACACATATTTAATAAAGAGTATTTTCGGATAGAACGATTGGGCTTGATAACGACAGCAATAAATATACAGTTTACTTAACATGTTTGCTATATATTGATGAACACAGTAGCGTGAGTTCTGAGTGAAAGGAGAGAGACAAGAGAGTGAGTTCTGGGTGAAAGGAGAGAGACAAGAGAGGGAGTTCTCAGTGAAAGGAGAGAGACAAGAGAGTGAGTTCTGGGTGAAAGGAGAGAGACAAGAGAGGGAGTTCTGGGTGAAAGGAGAGAGACAAGAGAGTGAGTTCTGGGTGAAAGGAGAGAGACAAGAGAGTGAGTTCTGGGTGAAAGGAGACAGCTAAGAGAGTGAGTTCGAATCCCAGCGGTTGTCTCATTTCTCTTTCTAGCAGACGTTTAAATCTGTAAATGTTCTGCAGCATTTCGGATTTTCTTCAGTTTGTATACTATGCCACCAGGATTTGCGTTTACCAGAAACTATGAAAATTACCGAATAACTGTTGTATCAATAACCAATTGGCAAATACACAGATCCATAAACACAGCTTATTCGGAATTTTGTTCCGGAAAACATGTAATTTAATGTCCATATAATTTGTAAACAAAAGGCATACTATATGACTATACACAATATGCAAACAGATACCTTACCCCAAGAGTAACACCTTTAGTGTTGGCAATGACCGCACTAAATAAACATCAACAAGAACGAGAGATCACTACAAAACGTATTCTTCCACCTTCAAGACTATGTGATACATACATTGTAGTGTACAAACAGAGTACAACAAGTACACCAAAGGTCTGAGTTGTCATGTTGAACAAAATATGGCCGTCAACTCTGCAAGGAAATGATGTTTGCCCCCGTCAGCTCAAAAATAGACAGATAGAAAGCTGACTATATAGATGATATTATAAAATTGTCGCTTAAGTTCCATGGAAGTTGATCTATAGATCTAAGAGCACGGCACGCGAACAGTTTCACACTCTCACATGTTGAGATCCAGATGACCTGTGTGTTGTGTTGTGTTCTACTTTCCGTTCTCAAGCTAATGTAATCCTACGTACACAGCCCGCGCATGGCATGGAGGGGGAGAGGAATGTGGTGGCCAGGACTGCTATTATGCACAACATATTGACGTGTACAGTATGTATTTTGATAGACAACTACGGTGTGAGCCTACAGTACTAGGTACACTACACAACTACTCTATTGTCATCATTTCGGTTAGACACAATGACGCCAAATGTACACTTCTCCAGTATTATTCTTATATTCTTCCAGGACAGATGTATATATAATAAAAGTATAGTATTTTTGTTAGTGTAAGTGAATAAGATATTTGCACAGATCTGTTCGTGGTTGACAAATACAAGTATACCATAGCTAGCTCTTCTCAAACACGGTCGGCGCTTTGCTTTGTCGATGACATCAAATATGAAAGCGGCAAAAGATATGGAGGAGAAGACTAAAGTGCACAGCGAGCTAATGTCTGCCGACCTCCCGAATTATATCACCTTGAAACGGAGTATATGAATATCTTTCATTGTTTAAAATGATAGTTTACATTATCTATAAATGTTTATATTTTGTCAATACCACCGTGAAAGGGAATAATCTAAACGTGACTATCTGTGCGTATTAAAATCATTTTAGCGTGACTCTCTGAGTGAAAGAGAATAATTATTTGAGAAAACAAATCTAAGAAAGGAAAATTTAAAAACATTTGTTTAAGTATGACAATCTCCCTAAATAATAATTTTAAAATATTTGTTTAAGCATGAAAATCTCCACAAATAATAATAGTTTTGGCGTGACACTCTCCGCAGCTGATCATAGTTTTTTGCGTGACAATTTTCACAGCGGATAATAGTTTTTTGCGCGACAATTTCTGGTAATGATAAAAAAGTAAGCGTGAAAATTTCCGCCGCTAATCATAGTTTTATCGTGACAATCCCTGAAGCTTATAATAGTTTTATCGTGACAATCTCCGTAGCTTATAATAGTTTTATCGTGACAATCTCCGTAGCTTATAATAGTTTTATCGTGACAATTTTTGTTAAATATAATAATTTAAGCGTGACAATCTCCGTAGCTTATAATAGTTTTATCGTGACAACCTCCGTAGCTTATAATAGTTTTATCGTGACAATTTTTGTTAAATATAATAATTTAAGCGTGACAATCTACGTCAATAGATTAGTTTGAACGTGACAATTTGTTAAAAATAATTTCACCAGAACAGGAATCTCACCATGCATGCCCGGCGTGTCAGGAAGCCCGGTAGCCATGGAGACGGGCGGCCCATTGGAGAGGAAGTGGGCGGGAGGGGGCCCCTGATGGAAGAAGTCCCCCGGATAGGGACCCCCGGGAACGAAGCCTCCAGCGGCCGCTACTGCGTTGTAGAAGTCCTGAAGTGGAGAGACAAAGTCTTGTCAAGGTCTCATCAAAGTCTTATTGTTGTCAAAAATATTGCATAATTCATAAAATGAATACATTTATATATTATATGAATAACCTTCAAATTGTATAGTTAAAAAGAGAAAAAGAAAAATTTGAACAGGCCAACTGTATTATCGATTGATTGTGGTTTTTCCCCTTCTATGATGGGCCAAGAGTATGGAATTCTGAAAAAACGAAAATAATAGCACACTTTGCATGTGCATATTCTGCCAGTAGCCTATCGAGCTGGAACAGAAATTCTGAAATCTAGACCATAATACAGTACGTTTATAGTATTCACTGTTAGTGTACAAAGCTTATTACGTCCGATAATTAAAAGAATATTTGCAATAAAAAATTACTATGCTAACTAAACGATAGCTGTTATTCCCTGGATCGATAAAAAGTGTAGTACGTCAAACTATTCGAGGATAATCAATAACCATTATAATTAACACTGTTTTTCATCGAATTTCAATCAATTACAAAATCCTAAAAACAAAACACCAAGTAGGCCTACATTCAATCCACGAGTCGAAATGGACAAAAAAGATAGTGAACATCAACCGCCGCGAGCTAACTTCACCAACACAACAGCCCAGCCTCTCTTCTCCCTGCCAGGAAAGTCGACACAACATCAATTGGTACTCTCAAATTAAATAACAGTATTACAATACAGCCGGCATCGTCTGCGGATGAAAAAACATTGCGAGTCGGTCCCTCTAATTCACTTGTTATCATCACTTCCCCTCAATGACAAGGCAACCTGGATCGTACAACTCCGCGTAGATCGTATAGACTATAGTCAGTGTGCTGCTCGTTTGTAGCCATTTATAGGGAGGGGGGGGGGCTACTAGAGAACCCGGCAAAAATTCTCAAAGAGTCATTCCCGGCGGGCAGACCAAAGGGATGCTTCGGCTGCCTGGAACGCGAGCAAGCGAATGATAGAGTTACACTTTGATGGTCAGCCAAGTCCAGTCGGTGACGGTCTATATAGGCGCGGCTATGCTGCCCCCGGTGGGGTCGGTGGCAAGAAAAAACGAGAGAGATACATACTAGCGGGATATTGCTCTTCCTGTGTCAGTCAGTCAGTCAGTCAGACAAATTGGTGATGACGGGTGTCACACATATCATTATAAAGTAGTGTTGGGTTGGGTTGTGGTTGAGCTGACCAGAGGAGATAAACGACTAGCGACGGGGCGATAATTGGATTAAGAGTGATTGAGAGAGAGAGAGGGCAAATTGAAGACAAATCGATATTATAATACGAAACCGCTTTGAGGTGGTCATTTCAGAGTCGTGTTGTCGATTTGCATAAATTACAACCGGGGTGTAGTGTCGAGCTGTTAGTAGACCTCACATCGTTGAGAAGAGAAAACGACAGAAATGATGATAATGGACGGAGAAAGGGGGAGAGGCCTGTGTTTCAAAATGTGTAACAGTGGTCGAGAAAGAATAATAAATACTAACTTGGTACTATGCCTAATCGATATAGTGAACAATACAGTAGATACAAGAACAAGCAGTGTTAATTGAGGCTCGGATTCATACCACTCCCATTTTTTATGAATCTTGTGTGTATGTTTTGTATTTATTTTAATTAGCCAGAAGGTAGTGTCGTTTTAGAGTTTATCACTGAGCCGATAATTATTTGTTTTATTTAAAATATTATTTATTTTGTATAAAACATATTATAAACAAAGGAATGTTATTCAGTTAATAAACCTGCCAGAGAATATTAATGTGTTCAAATTTCTGCACAAGTGTAGAATTATTTCAAAAGAAGGTTTTCATAGTGATAGTTATATCTATGGAACAATTACTTTCCAATAATCAACGACTATAACAGATTTTAAGAAAATACTAAATATCAACGATGCCTGAAACAGCTACAATATATCTATTACAACCAATTAGCACGAAAATCGTATTTAATTTAATTGTTACAATTTGCATCACACGTTATATTTCAATTTGTGTAAATAGCGCATTTATTGATTTTTGATGCAGTCCTATAAGATGTGATATAAAAAATTAGGAAATTTACCGGATCGATAATATACGCTATATAGTAAACTTTTAATAAAATACGAACAATCATAGTATGATAATTTTATCCTGAGCACACTTTTTAAACATATTTTAATGAAATGAAGATAAGATACTGGGGTTTAGCGTACGAAATTTAAAAAATTTGCAAAACTAAAGAAGTCCAACACAATTATTTATTATGTCAAATTAATTCAGAATAGACTCAACATGGGATAAAAAGTATCAAATATTATATTGTTCATAAATTGTTAGTTACCGATATCTTCTGAAATGCCTCACCACTACTGGTGCGGTACGTGTTGTTTGTGCACTTTCATATTTCATATTTTCGACCACCCTCTATACAGACAGATTGCTCTCTACACCAGACAACTCATTAAGCACAACTCACGGGATGTCCTCCAGTGAAGTAGCCATGGTAGGCCGGATTACCCATCAGTTCGGCCCCCTCAGGCCCCAGATCATCGGGTCCCAGGCCCCCCCTCAACGTTCTCATACGGCGGGGATTGCGGAAGAAGGGCCGCCGGGCCCCCATTGCACTCAGCTGCTTCATTCGGCGCTCCTTGCTGCGTCGGTTCTGGAACCATACCTGCCAGGAAGGGGGGTTCACAGAATACACAATTAATAGAATTGTCCCTTATTTCAAACATTGGTATTAAGGGTGTTGTCTCCGCTTTATAATTAAGTTACACAAGAACAACTTCCCGGTGAGAAGTCAAACGTTCACTACAACAGACACTATTTGGTCGGCAAAGCAAAGATGTGTACGAAAGTTTATAATACATCGTATATGTCATCATTCACCCCATCACACATTATACTAATGTTAAAACGGCTATATCTAATATAGAATGTACGCACTGAACAAATTGAAACCGATATTTCCGAGCTACACGAGTCGACAAGGCTCACGATGTGGAATGGCGCAGCTCCCCGAAGGCCACATAGAACCAATATTTAGAATTACAATTTTCCCCCCAGCTCCAGTGGGTTTCCTATTTCACCGAGAGAGCACTGGAAGCCATGGCGTTCTGTTTGAAAGTCGATCGCAATTCGGGGATCAAGAAGTTGACAAACACACAGACGACATATGTCTGGTGTTGATATAGAGGTGGCAATTTCCTTGCAGGCCGGTATAATAAAAGCATATAATGTTCTGCGATGTATGAGACAGGTCCTCAACCCGTCAACAAATATTTGTAAATTGAAGTCAATCAAGAGCAATCAAAATATACACCATTTTTTTCTGGATAAACTGCGCAACATATTATACTTTCACTTGTTATAATATTATGACCAATACTCTAAATTTTGAAAACGCGGAAATAATTTAAACCCGGAAGCAATATATAGTAAAAACAAAAGTGCGCCCACAAACTACAAAAGCAACAATTTCCCACATTATATTGTCTTAGACTTTCCCCTGTAATGTGATGCCAGTAACTACCGACAATGTTGAACTCAGCTTAATTTAAACCCGGAAACAGCGCCCAATTCTTTCGCAAATATATATATGCGACGACGCCAGCAAGACAAGTAAAGCAGCTGTAGCAGCTACACTGACAGAACTCTGAGCAAAGGGGAACTCCTGAAACCATCGACTGACACAAGTCTCAGGGGATGGCAGCGCTTGTCTCAACTGACTGCTTGGCTCTTTTGTCGCGGACCGTAGACTTGATTGGATCAAGTTTCTACGCTCTACAGCACAACGGTTTCTACACTATAGAACCGCTCCCCGTTTCGTTTCCAATCTTCTCTACTTCCGATCAACTAGCTCGATAAGATATTAATATTAGGAGAGTTTAATTCCGAGTTTTCCACGCATAAATATATATATATATACTCGACCAGTAATAAATTCATCAAGAATATTTTTGTGTTTCTGATGTGCTTTCAAACTATTATCATTATATTATAGTACAGAAAAGAGTTCTGTTGTGAAATAATTCGGTATATCTGGGGTGGTTAAAACGGAATTTATATGGTAGTATCGCGATGGTACTTTTTGTCGAATAGAGCAGATTTTGACCCATTTTTTCTCAAGCCAGTGGACCGCACGCAGCGATGCATGGGGCGGTTATCTATTAATTATACATGCGCTAATCTTTGACATTCACTGAGAGGGAGAGTGGGGGGGGGGGGGGGAGGAGAGAGAGAGAGAGAGCAGTGCATGGTGCCTAGGTGGTGCTACTGCTGATCTGACCTCTACATGACGACATAGTGACAAAATGATCCAGAGAAATAGAGAGAGAGAGGGAGAGAGAGATACTTCATGAGCCGAACAACTACCGTGCTACCGAGATGCAGAGAGAACATGTGAGTTGGCGGCATCACGCAGTCTGCAATCGGCAGCTATTTAGCATAATGCGCATCTCACTAACTAAAGTATGTTACTCAAATTACAGAATATTATACTTTCAATATTAGTTGCATTTTTTAGTATTAACTATGTGGTAGTTTCGGAGTAAAATACAGCTTTTTAATGATAGTTAAAAACGGCCTGTGTATACACTATTTTTTGTATAAGCGACTTCCTGAAATTTACGCCCATCTTTTTAAAAAGATTTTAGGATAAATAATACTTTTTTAAATAGTACTTTACATCAAATATTTTAAAATAGCGCATATTTAAAAAAAAATCTAAACCATGTCTTATTAAACTAAATCTTATTAAATTAATAAGATTCGCAAATTATAAACAGATATTCCAGAAAAGATGCATCCCAAAGAAACGGTTGTCCTCAACACTTCTCATAAATATAATATATCGAAGCCACACCAGTAAAAGGAAATTCCTTTTCAGCACTCAAAACGCGCGAAGAAAAAGGTGACAAAAACAGTCCGGATATTATACCTATATAGACTTCAATTTTAAACACATACTCGGCTTTGTCAGGACTGAATAACGAGACATATAGAAATCCATAGTCAATCACCGGAGTAATTGTTTTCTCACCCCTCTATATATCTTCTATCTCTTCATAAAAGGATGATAATGTTAACAAAACAGGTTATAGTTAAATTAAAAAATATCTGTAAGAATTCACCCTCGGAATAATAATAAATTAACATTAAATATTTTAATGAAATTTTTAATGCAAAACTAAACAATTTCTTCAATTTACGGAAAACAACCACCCATTTAAAAAAATTAAAATCTCGCAACACTGTTTAAATATATATTTATATATATAGATATAGATATATATATATATTAAATAGAAATTCGCGTCGTTATATATAATATCGTTTTCATTATTAGAAAACGACTTTCCGTGCATCACTATTTCTGGGCAGAGCTATGTTTTGTTTCCCAAGTTGTTTTTGTACATAGGTAAGCTCCCGAAGAAAAGCGAAAAATAATTTCTCCGCGAAAAAAAACGGGAAAACGACTCTGACTGACTACAAAGTGTGTCTATGAAGACAGTATAACAGAAGAGTCAGTTTTCAGGAAAGGAAAATATATTTCCACTTTTACACAATCTACAGGCCTTCTCTCGTCGCGCTGCCTCACAGATATCTCTGCTGAATCTCCCTCTCCCTCTCACTATCTCTCTCCCCCCCCCATTCCCTTCCCTGATTTCGCTTCACGTCAAACTGGATTGCTAGGGAGTCCCCCCTCATCGGCAAATCTTAATCCCATCTTAGTATCGGTAAGCCGGGCTTTCAGTACACAGGATCCATCCCCCCGGGGACTTGTATTCTAACACAACGACAACGACAAAAACTCTTCTGGTCGGCAATTCGAGAGAGGCAAGTCAGCCATTCCTCCGTCCAGATCGCTGCGCTGCCTCTACCTCTGCCTTGTCTCGCTCAATTCACGGGGACGGTCGGGTGGTGGAATGGAAGCATGGAAGAAAGTGACAGGGACGGCCGATGCTCATTTGTATTCATGAAAAGAAGATCCCTTTAACGTGTTGCAAAGGGAGGATAACAACAAGCAACCAACAAAACAACCAACGACAGCAGCGCGGGCACAAAGTTGACAAGAAGTTTTACCCCAACTCTGGGGTTTTTGTAATATATGCCGTGCGTATATAATATATATTAGATATCACGAATCGCAATTTATTTCCTGTTTTCGATCCTAATTGATGGCAAGTTTTGGCCTCGGGGTGTTTAAACATAGAACTACTCTGTTGGTTGAACTGCCTTCCACAGAGTGCAGTCTGCAGATGAGATATCTGGTCAGAGACCAGTGATTGAGAGGGTAGACAAGGAAATAAGGGGTATATAGATGGCCATCGAAATATGGTGGGTAATATACAAGTAATTCATGTCCCAAAAGCTCAACGCTACATGATTGATGCCTCCAAGATATATATTCCACTCTGGGATACACCATTATATCTTATTCCCACCTTTTCCCGAAAACACCCTATATTTCCCTCAATTTGTCGCCAATTCCGAACAGCAATCACCTCGGCACAGTGTTCCTCCACAATTACACATAGTGGCGCATTGCGCGCGGCGGTAGCAATCAATGGGCAACGACCGCCCCTAGAGTCCTATAAATCACAACACCATTATCAAAGTTAACCTAACTTCCATGATCCGCTTTATTATATCGCTTTTCTCACTTCGCAATAAATATTATACAGTGTGGTGACAAAACACTGGGGTGGTGAAATAAATCCTCGGTTTTGTCTCGCGCATCACCTCTGCGATATGTTATGCTATAATACATTGAAAGAGTATAGTCAGCAGTTAGCACAGACAGCAGATGTCACGATATTAGTCGTTGAAAGGTCGTCCGCTGACAATACACCCCATTCACCGCAATGATGGCCGCTGTATATTCATGACATTGTTGCACAATACTTTATAAGTATAGAATCGAGTTGGCTTGACACCAACCCAGGGCCGGGCTTCTCCCGCAGGAGTTGCAAGCCACAACTGTGCGCAGCAACTTCGGAGTGACTTCAGCGCGCATCAGAGCAGAGCGCAGAGCAGAGATCGCCTAAATTTCGGTATCCGGGAGCCGGAAATGGTTGATTTATTGGCCCGAACAACCCCCTTTCAAGGCCAAGTTTATAGTAACTGTTGTCGAATATATATATATACACCAAACACTTACAATTACTAATGCGTGGGGGTAATCATCATTGCATCGTAACCAATCGAGAGTTAAATATAATATATATTGCTGGGTATCTCCGAAATGGATAACAAATTTTAAATTACTATAAACGTCGAGTCAGTTATAACCAACAACAAATTACTATCAGAATAAATGGCAATTATTAACATTTGAGGCACACAATTCATCGACACGTGCAGCAACGCACTTGATAAAGTAATCAAAATTAAAACGAATAATTATTCAGTGATGCTTATAATAAAAGCTTACGCATAAGAGATAAATGCTGTTTACAATTGAAATAACTTAACCCGCCATTCTTATGTACATTTATTTCAAAGAAAGTTTGTAAGGCTGGTTTCTATATAGAAAACGTTTTCAAATATCTATGTATTGTTCCCGTAGAGAGAAATATTCAAAAAGTTAAACCACGAGTTTTTAATTGAAATTTACTGGCAAGTAAAATTAGTCATTTTAGTTTATTTAAACAATAAAGCGTTGATATATCATCATCAAAATAAAATTAGGTTTCCTTTGTTGGTCTTTTTTCATATATTAATGATAATTTTACAATTTACCAAGTTCCTTATTTTAATAGCGAAATCTTTGAGAGAATAATTTATAACATCTTATGGTAAATAAATAACAACAACAAATTTAAAAACCATTAAAATTCCAGACATTTTTAAAAACAGAATTATACATTTAAAAAGTTCGCTAAACCAGATTATGATTAAAAAACATCAAATACTATGAATTCTCCATAGATTTTGTAGACCCATTTCAAAATTCAATTCCTTTGCAAGTTTGCCAACTTTTAGTAATGCCAGTAATTAACCCTGTAATAACAATTAAACGAGGCTATAATTAACACATCCACAATTGGAAAGTCGGGCTATATATCGAGGAACCAAGATTCATCTCAGAAATACATTCAGTTTTAAATTAATGTGTTCAAATACGCCATTTATATTAAAAGTTATATTTGATTGGTTTACATGTTTCAATGAGCAGAACGAGACCACGATTCTGACTCAATGGGGAACTGAACCACGGCCGGCTGAGGATGACTTTCTATCACAAGCGAGGATCTCCATAGATTACCTTAGTTAGTTAGTCAGACCTTCATCAGATCAATAACAAATAATAAAACACAATGCTGGCCTTGTACTGCGCGCAATACATACATCATAATATTATACACAAGGCACAACCAAAACACTGCCACTAAATCTTTCACAGCTGGGAAAGTCAGTCAGCCATCCATCCTCTCTCTCTCGGCTATGCGCTCGCACACGCTTGATTATCCAGATGACGAAGAAATTTCGCTTTTCTGCAACACTGAGCATACATTATTATTATTATTATTGACTTCTAGGTGTGTTGGAGAGACTGGCGTGAAGAAGGCATTCACATTATTGTTGTGTGGATGACCAAATGATTCGACTCTGCACGTTGCGCGATTTCAATATAATGATATATAGTTATGAGCTAAAATGGGAATATATATAGCATTCCGGCGTAGAAAGCAGAAAAAGTACAATATCGATATTTTGAATCTGTTAAAAAAATGAACTGTATGATAAATAGGACTTTGTCAAATAAAAGAAATCTTTAAGTTATGCATCACAAGATTACAATATTTCAATAAATTAAAGGAAAATTAAATAAAACATTTATAATAATGCAAACAATAAGTAGAATTACACTAAATCGGTTGAATTTTAACAAAATTTATTTATCACAACTAATTATAATATAATTGTAATAATTATAATACCAATTGTAACAGAAACATAATATATTACTGATAAGATAAAGGACGGTTGAAAGCACTGACTATCGTATTTTCACCAAAAACATTTTAATTGGTTAAAATAATCATTTAACCATTTTTAATTTGAAGTCAATGAGTTATGCAACAATACCAACAGAAGTTAAATAATCAAAAATATATTATGAAACATATTCTAATTATATTATTGTTTCATTATATTAAAATGGATTTTATAGTAACATATTATGAATAAACTGTGTGGAAGGAAGAGGAAAAAATAGACACAAACATAGAGGTACACAGGAAAAAATGGAGAGACACACAGACTGAGAGAGAAAGAGAGATATAGACATGCGAGAGAGGGACAGGCAGATAGAGAGAGAAAGAGAGATACAGACATGCGAGAGAGGGACAGGCAGATAGAGAGAGAAAGAGAGATACAGACATGCGAGAGAGGGACAGGCAGAGAGAGAGAGAGACAGAGAGAGAGATACAGACATGTGAGAGAGGGACAGACAAACAGAAAGTGAGCACCCACCTGAATGACGCGCATCGACAGTCCAGTCTCCTGAGCCAGCTGCTCCCTCACATGCCGTGTCGGCTTGGGTGTGGCCGCAAAGGCCGCCTTCAGTGTGTCGAGCTGTTTAGCCTTGATAGTGGTCCTTGGCCCTCGACGCTTGGTCCCCGAGCCCCCCTGACCCCCCTGGCCGCCTACCCCACTCGAGCCCCCCTCCTGGTCCCCCAACTCCATCTCACTGCAGCCGTCCCCCCCTCCGTCTCCTCCCTTTCCATCGCCTGGTGTCGACGCCGAATAGGACGATTTCAGGTCATCCAAACTCGCGTTGTCGTTGTCGAGCAGCAACTTGCTGTCGTCCAAATCGTCGTTGTTGTTATTGTTGTTATTGTTCGCCTCGTCCTCCTCCTTCATCATGAAGCCGTTGATATCGCCGTCGTCGGAGGACGGGTTGAGCAACAGGTCCTCCATGTCGGCCCCGCTCGATGAGGTGTTGTGGCTCGTGGTGATCCCTCCGTTCTGGTCGCGATGACAATTGGTGGCCCGGTGCAGCACCCCCGCTAGCAAGTCGTGCGGCACCTGGGGGGGCTGCTGCTGCTGCTGTTGGTTGGTGCTGGGGGGAGCGATGGCCGCCTTATTGAGGGGGCTGGCGCCGTTCTTGAGGGAGAAGTCCGGCTGGTGAGGGTTGTTGGAGAGGTGGAGGCCGCTGTTGGACAGCAGTGGGTGGGGGAGAGTGTCGGGATCTGTGTCTGATAGGGGGGAGAGAGATGGTGATGGTGAGAGGAGAGAGGGATGGTGAGAGAGGGGAAAATAGAATCCCAAAAACGGAGTTAAATAGAAAAAGGGGGAAATTAAATAGAGGAGAAATAAGTTGCACACAAAAGTGGTTAATGTGTCTATTTGATATGACATCAATACAGTTCAGTTGCGCTGAAATCGTTTATTCCAAGTGTAAAATAATAACACTGAATAAATAAACAGGTATCAGCTATCAAGTGGAATATCATCAAATTACAGAGTATAGATAGAACTACTGCCAAAACTGATTGTTAAACCAAATTTAAATGTCAATCACATTTGATGTCATATTATATACAAATTTATGTGTTCTCAAAAAAGTTTGGTATCAAGCAAAAAACTGTATTGTTGATCAGATTAAATGCTAAAAATAAATTGATTTGTTAATGTTGGCCACTCATTTTCTATACTTGTCAAAACTGTTTCAAATAAGAATTCTTATGACTGCGTATTTATTATGTACCTCATAATATACGTACTAAATTCCATTGTTTTAATGAAATTCTCTAAGAACCACAAACAACAGAAGGCCAAGTCTCTCCTTAATCGCCACATCAATTTCCGCTAATTGGATTATCATAGCCAAAGTGTGACAACACAGACCGACTCCCATGGAGAGTGTTCAACCAACAAGAAGAATAAGAGAACCCAGGTCCTTCATCCCGCCCCCCACCACCCTCCAGAGATGAAAGCGTGTTGAGATCAGAGGAGCAATGGGGGAGGCAAGCAGGATATCGCTATACACAAGGACAAGTGGCCGTCAACTTCATCCTTGACCAGATTCTGGCTTTGAACAGATGATTATACAGCTGTGATCGGTGCGAGTCGGTGAGATTTCGGGCGGAACGATTCTTCCACTATGTTCCTCTCTTTATAGTGAGTGATACAGTTCATGATGTCACGAAATCAAAGCTTGGCACAGTTTGTGTTTGTGTTATAGGGTGGAGTGCGAGGAGGGGGACAGTCAAAATGGATACAACTCCACTGGCCAGATATATTATATTGTGCATTTTAAATCGTAATTTACAGAGATTTCATAACAAAGAATATTTCGCAGTAACTTCTTCCGTAACAATAAAATGCGACAGATTTTAACAACTGTAATATTGTTAACTTTTTCGAATAAAAATAATACGTATCAATAGATGTATCAGATTCTGATTTAACAAATAAGCTTTGAAAGTTGTTAAGCAAACTACTGAGTTATCGAGACTACAAAATCAATAAGTAACAACACGTTTGTAATATTTATAATGTCTCTATATGATAATATATATGTTTATTAAACAAAAAGCTTTGTATGACATTAACTTGCTTGTACATCGGACTAAAGGTAGACATTATTACTATATTACTAAATTAAATATAAACAATGACATAATAATATGATTAAATATAACATAAATAATCAACATAATCTGGATTAAAGCCAGAGTTTTAGACTCTTAAATATTCAGTCTTGAATATAGATGATGATTCTACTATCTATCAGATCAAGATTGGCAAACCATAGACTTTATAAACAATAAATATATATATATCGTTTTCAATCTGTTTGAAAACGGCAACTCGTCAACATGCAATTAAAAATACCCAACCAACTGTTCTGTCGCCTTAATTTTTAAATAAAAAGTATTCATAAATATTTCCAAATTGTCCGAAGCTTAACTCCACTTCCAACCAAGTCACACATTTGTTGTGGCTAACATTCGCTTGTTTCAATACATACTATTATAAGTAAAACGTTTTAAAGGTTGCAAAAATACAATCGACTGTAATGATTGGATATTATGTATATATATTTCACTGTGACCTTGCATTGACACATATACTATACTATAAATTATACATGATGCGTGGGTACGAGAGAAACATAAGGTCAGAATTGAGGAAACCAGCAGCTATGTAAATGAACACTCTGTATTATATGAACACCATAAGTAAAAGGGATTAAAAGCGGCTAAATAAACCAAATATGGGGGAAATATTTGAAAGGGAAGAAATTATTTTTAAGAAACAAACAAAAAAAGTTTTATTCTTAATTAAATTGCTGTTTTCGGACAAGTACTTAGTATAAAAGTGTACCCAAAGACACATATTTTAGAATGAGAAATACAAAACTTAAACATATCTACACTAACACGTCATGTACAATATTTTTATGTAAATTATATAGTTTTGTTCAAAATTGTAGTATTATTTATTGCCTAAAATTATTGAATGGAATTATATTATAACAATGTTAGTTATGTGATAAATAAAAAACAATCGATATATAT
This sequence comes from Coelogynopora nodosa, assembly GCA_034780555.1. Classification (NCBI taxonomy): domain Eukaryota; kingdom Metazoa; phylum Platyhelminthes; order Proseriata; family Coelogynoporidae; genus Coelogynopora; species Coelogynopora nodosa. The sequence goes on along the minus strand of JAUZND010046222.1, from coordinate 22,509 downwards.
ATATTTTAGTCACATTAGTTATAGTGCACACAATATATAAGTATAGTGTATAATATAATATGATACAATAGAACTCAAAATGTTCATTGGAACCAAAACACTTTTGACTTAAATTTTGACTAAAAAGTAACCGAACACAATAACCTACAAGGTTGCATGCATGCAGCCTTCATTATATAATAAATACTGATTGGAAGGCCGGGGTACGGCAAGACTTGGTCCCTCAGTCTATTATATAATTGCACAACGTATTATCTATAGGGGCTGGTCTGATTGTGTATAATATAGAGGTCGCTCCATTGTCACTGTCAGGTAGTGGTCATATTATAATATTATATAATTTAAGGATGATATTAATGTATGTCGGTAGCCAGCATACTTTACAGTAATTCGTCCGGCATTTTGTAATATCTTATACAGAATATTGCACGCAGTGTGTACTTTTGAATACTATTATATAATGATTAATATAATTGACTTTGAAGCGCATTATACGCAAATTTATGTGTTCAGTTAGTTAATATTTATTGCAAGCTTCATTGAATAAACGATAGCCACAGAAAAGAACATATTTTTAAATCTTTGATATTTTCTTAAATTAGGAAAACTTTAAAATGGATATTGTGATATATTTCATTTTTTATTATAATAATATGATAACATAATATAAGTTAAATTAAAGCGATCTTGTATTATTATTATTTGTTAAATGTCATTGAAACATAAAAACTACATGAAAAGGTACCCACTTCATTCATAAGATTCTATATGTTGCGAAATGTTGGGTTAACAAGTCTTGTTCTATGCATAACACAGAACAAAGAACAAAACGTGGAGAAAGGGGGCTAATTTAAAAGTACATAGCATAGGAAAACAGTTCATTAACAGTACTTATAGATGGCCGCTGCAGACCAGAAGGTCGGTATATTGCTGAATTATGACGTTATATGCACTAACTCATTGGAACCGTAAAGTATTACCGCAATATTAATTTATTTTAGTTACTATAGGTTATATATAACAAATAATTTATAATTCAGAATTAATCAATAATTACTTAATTTTAGTTATACACGATTCAATAGACTTTAATAAGAGTCAAACGGTTATAATATAACATAAAACAGCCTCAGCATTAATCATTAAACTTCCTTTAGTCAAACAATAAAAGTGAAATGACTCTATAATGCTTATAAAACGTAAACAGATATCAAGACCGCCTTACCAGCCACAGCATGCATAAAATAAAATAAAAACTTAGAGAGTTATAACAAAATGTTTTTATGAGTTAGCCATGCCAGAGCACTACACATTGATATATTAAGTATTTGGATCTCTCTCTCTCTTTCTAGATATATTGAGTATATATTGTATAAATGATTCTGATTCCAAGGATTCCAACTAGCATGGAGGTTCACAATGAATGATATCGTTGATTTATGGGGCGGATTAACAACCATATCCATGAACAACGAACGGCACTGCAATCTGCACACGTATAACCTTGTGGGACCCATCACGACGTTACCAGCCATTTGTAGTTAAAGAATTTTGTAAATACGCACATATTACAGTATAATAATAATAGTCTTTATACAAATGTTATGTTTTATTCAATCTGTGCACAGCTCTCTGTCAAACGGTGAAATGAATATAAGTATTCCACATACTGGATGGACCTCACAATAAGCGTTTGTCAGTGTAACTTCCATTATATTTGAATTTTATGTAACTATACCTATAACCTAGAATAAATGGTATTCGATGGAAGATTACTTATATATTTTCAAATCTAAAAAATGAATAATAAAGTATATATATATATGTATATATACATACAAGTTATTAAGTAATGTAATAATTTTTTATTATCTCTATTTTGTGTTTTGTTTGGTAACTCTTTTATCCAACTTACCTGAATCGCTTTTCATTATATTCAAACTCCGGCGTACGTGGATATGTTTTGTAGGGTTTGCTCCGTGGTGGGGTTGAATCATTTTCTCAGTTGCGGAGTTTATACATAAAATAAGACAAATTTACACAAGAAAGCAAAATTTAGATTTTTACTTGTTTTTGCTGATTCTTCTGGTTTTTATGTGGGGCATTTATTATACATTACAATATTACCGTTAATATTTTATTTCTAAAAAAACTCCAACAATAATAATTGTATATCAAATTTAAATGTTACATCTTCAAAATATTCTGCTTCGTGAGTGCCTCATATTATTTAAACCGGAGGAGAGCAATGATCCACAATAATTCCCGAGACAAGATTTACTACGAGTTTTGACCCAGAAAGAGCGAAGATGAGCCCACAGGATGAGCCTATAGAAGAACATGCGTGCGCAGTGACCATAATATTACACATGCGCTCAAACACGCGAAAGAAGAGTTGGCCTTATTCTCGACTAACGACGCGTAGTCCCCAAGATGAAGGAAGCCATAGAACCAACAATCCCTTTTAGATTTTTATAAACTATAAGGCACAAGAATAAATATCGAAAATTGGAGAATATTTAACCCCCTATTATTATTATATTCTCATCGAGACGATTATAAAGCACTACAATGCCAATAGTTTCCCGGGAGAATGGAACATAGTTACCAGATGAGAGAAGTCAGCAGTCAGAAGCCCTATAGACTTCCTGCCATCCCAGACTGGCTCGGGGGCTGCTCAACTAGTCAATTATCGAAGAGTTACACAATGTATAACAAGTCGATACAAAAGCACAAAACATGTGTCTACGTGTTTGTGATGCTCTTGCTGTATAGCAGTAGTAGTAGAAGTAGAAGTAGTATCGGTCTAATAACTGTGCAGGGAGAGTGAGAGTGAAAGTGCGGCACACCAATTGTTGCTCTACCAGAATCGGATGTGGTTGACAGAGTAATGGAAGAGCCCAGTCGAATATCAATCACAACAACGATATAGCTCAGTGTATTAATATAACATGAACTGCACTGCAGCAGTATAAAATATGGCCATAAACAGCCCATCTCTGACAGCATAATGATAATTAGAGCCCCGGTTTACAACTATGATGTTGGTGTATTGTTATTATGCTGAATAATCCAACGTTTCCCTCTGAATATGAAAGTGAAACTGACAAGATGAACATGAAAAATATCACAATATAATAATATGTATAACAGCAGCGATTATAACCGGATAACTTTCCAGTCGATGATTGTTGTACTCTTTGCTTGGTTCATTATATTCAATTGGTTTTGCCTGACTTCGAATGAGAAAAACTCATTTTGAAATAGACACAATTTTGGCAACTTGATTCTATAAATTCTAATCCTAACAACGCGGTGTAAGGTTGTCTTACTTATTATTTAAAAAAACTAAAATATCATACATTTTAAAATAACCGTTAAATAAGTGGATTTTGTAAATAAAAAAAGAGACAACTATACATTGTCACTTAAAAGTGAAGTTTTTCACCTACTTTTCAATACAGAAAAGGGTTTTACACGCAACGAAAACAACATCGCAAAAAATTGTAATTATAGATTACCACTGCATAAACAATGATAAACGTACTTCAGAAACTCCCCCCCCCCCCATCACACACACACACCTTTATCCTCGGCCAGCGCAGTCCCATTGGCTGCGACGTTGGTATGAGTCACTCCCGGTGGCACCCCTCCAGCCGCCAGCACCGCCCCGCCCACGCCGCCGCCGCCACCCGGCATCTGCAGGGCCACCGTGGTGTAGTCATCCTTGCAGATGAACCGATTGCCGTCCAACAGGTAGTACTGCTCCCCGGTGGCTAGTTGACGCCGACAGACGGAGCAGGTGAAGCACTTGAGGTGGTAGACGTTGCCGCGCGACTGCCGGACGAGTTCACTGGCTTGGAGCTGTTCGTGACAGACCTGGCACTTAGGCCCGTAACGTCTGATGAAGAGGGGGAGCAATGTGTTCTTTACTACTGTGAAGTATATTTTGAGAACTGTTTATGGTGTAAATTATGAAATGGCCCTTTTAATTTGATCAAATTTTGATTTTTGTTGTTACCTAAATTAGAATTAAAAATTAATAATTTAGAAATGTGTATACGAGACTGAGAAAAATACTATAATTTAATTTTTATTCTTCTTTAGAGAAAAACATCAATAATATAAAAACATCACATAGGTATTAAATATTGAAAGAAAACATACTAGAAGCTGGTTTCAAAAAAGAAATAAGCCAAAGATGCTTCGAAAATAATTCAATGCAGAAATTTTTAAATTTTAATATTTTTATATTGCATTATATCCTTAAAATATAAAAAAATGAATTTACACCAAATAATAACATTTCTTTCCAGTTTCTTCATGACCGCAAAAATTCATCTTGAATTTCTTACCTATTTTTTCATAATTGAAATATTTAACGAGTAGTTAAGTGTAGTTCACGACTTTTATTTATCTTTTAAGTCAACTTTAATGTTGAGCATATGTAATGTTGATTATAATATGTAATGTTGATTATAATATGTAATGTTGATTTTAATATGTAATGTTGATTATAATATGTAATGTTGAGCATATGTAATGTTGATTATAATATGTAATGTTGATTATAACATGTAATGATGATTATAATATGTAATGTTGATTTTAATATGTAATGTTGATTATAATATGTAATATTGATTATATGTAATGTTGATTATAATATGTAATGTTGATTATAATATTTAATATTGATTATATGTAATGTTGATTATAATATGTAATGTTGATTATAATATGTAATATTGATTATATGTAATAGTGATTATAATATGTAATGTTGATTATAATATGTAATGTTGATTACAATATGTAATGTTGAATTAAAAAAAAAAGATTGCACGCACACATGAAGTAAGATACTACAATAAAAGTTATGTAAAATGTTGAAGTTCTTATAAGATGTAATCAAAATGTGAAACAAATATGTTTTCTTTATAACAAAAGACATGCATTATGTTATAAGTTCAAACTGTCAATATATTGTATGACTTTCCAAAGTTATTGCAATAAATTTAATGCATTTCATCAATGATTCAGCATGATAATGCAGTAATATTATATAGCCTAAATGAAGTGGACGAATATTTAAATAATCTTATAGATTGAACGAAATAGTAATATAGTTTGTTTTAAAATTATAAACATTCAACTCTGTTCTATATTATATTTGTGCGACTTTTCGAAAATGTTATAATAGAAACTTTAAAAAATTGATAAATATGATCTAGTCTATACATGCTACAAAGTTAAAATTACAGGTTAAATATTATATTTCTACAATATAAGCGCTAATTTATGTCTACAAAGCTCTCTTTGTAATACACAAACTACACACAACCATTATAAATTATCTGCATGTATAATAGATGACAGTGAGATAAATCTTTACACGACATAGTGATCAAATTATAATGTGCAACAAATCATTCTTCCATGTTCAAAATAACCATCTTCCATGTGTTCGGGTGCCAACTATTTTTCTTGTATAACTATTTAATATTTGTTAGCTCTGATTACGCGAAGTCAAGCATATCTTCAACCATCAATTGCGCAACTTAACTCGACAAATTAGCATATATAACTGGATATATACACCAAACCCCATATATGCACATATACCCCATATACGCGTGTACACTTTGTTTATATACGACAATATACAAAAAGAATCATGTATAAGTATATAATCGAACAATTTATACGGTCAAGGAATGTATGAAACGATATAACTTACACCGATATATAACTATTATGTTACCATCTAAAATATGGACACCAAAAACTGATGGGACACCATCAATTCAAAATCTTCATGATACACAAGTCTGCCTTTATGATTCGAAAGTTTGACTGACACAGCTATATAATTATGTGTGAGCGCGTGTGGAAACTACAACGTGCTCAGTCTTGAACCAGATGAGCTTCGTAGACAACATTTGGAACACTCACTCTAGGCTGAAAGTCTGCGTACAGTCAACAATACTTTTCTTCCGAATTTCTTGTCCAAAAATAAACGCTAGCCAGAGCATGACGTAATGTATACGATCAATTAAAATATAACATGTAGTGTATGAAATAGGCAAAGCTATAAAACATATCAGAAAAAATATAATGTAAAAAACAGAAGAACATCGTCAGCTGCGGGTCAACTGCATTTTCTTTCCCCAGGAACAGAAGCCGAGTAAGAGTGAGATCGAAGGACTTTTCACCTCATCGATATCAAATAGAGAACGCATAGGTCGAATGCGCGCGGGCCATGATAGCCGAGGCAAGGCAAGGCAAACTGCAGCCAGCCGCAAAACACATTTCGACAGAATCGATGAGGTAAGGTTGGTTCAGCAGCTCATTGTATGCAATCATACAACCAGCGGAGTTGATGCAGAGCCACGACAAGAGAGCTTCTACAGCGTCTTCATATCCACACATCCGACATTAGAAGAAAATACTACTCCTTCCCACCCGCGAGTGTGTATGTTATAATAGTGTTGAGATTTCCTGTTTTTCCCATCCATTTTCCTTAATATAATTTTGCAGCTTACTTCTTTCCTATATACTGCTCAGAGAGAGGATTCCATCTCAGCTGAACCAACAAAGTATTGCTGAGTTGCAGCCAACGCGCCTCTAACAATGAAATCGGACCAAATCGTAAACATTCACTCACAAGCCACATTACATATTGCCCATATCGGAGCTAAATACACTATGTAAATGTGCGTTTGTTATTGGGAGAATAGTCAGAACTGCGTCTTTTCGACAGTTGCAACCTTAACATTCTATTGATTCATCACTAAACATTATATACTAAATATATAACATATTATGTATAAATGTGTCATGAAAACATGTCATTCTCATGTAGAAAGTTCGATTTACTTAAAGAAAGGATATTTTATTAGAGTGATTATATATTAACGCAACCAATGCGATTCGTGAGGCAAAGCAAAAATAAATCAAGACAAATGAAAATTATTTTTAATATATCAAAAATAGCAGGTAAACATGATTGCGCAAAAAAATTTCCAAGCCTGAAATCCACCTATATCTATAAATAATCCTAGGTGTATTGTGCACGAAAATTTTTTAAATAATATTTTTTAAATAATATGTATTTTTAATTAAATTTAATTAAAATGATTTTTATAAATAATTTAATTATTTTTTCCAACAAGATAGAATACATACTTTGAAATTGTGAAAATGTTACATATTTTAGTTACAAGGTTAGGAATAATAAAAGCTAACCATATACGTTGAAAACGAATGTAAATAAATAATAGTATATTGCATCAAATATAAGTTATATCTATATATATTTATCATAGTCTTTATTACAAAGTGTTGTATATATATAATGTATACCAAAAAAACTAATATTTTTAGGAAACCCAAAAATAATTATTTCTATAGAACGAATATTAAATGGCAATCAACATAATATTACTGAATATACTTAATTAAATAAAATGTTTTGAAAAACGAAGTTTTATTCTTACCATCTTAAAAATATATAATGTTTTGATATTTATCAGTCTGCCACAAATAATACGATTGCTGTAAATAACTTTTAAAAATCACAAACAACTGTGATTATTTTCACAACTTCAGTTACTGTATATTGCTGCTGCATATAAATCCAATAAATAAAACCCAAGCTATGTACATAGTACAAATTAAAATTTAATTAAAAATATACAGCGCACTTATAAATCGAATAAAAATGTAGCGGGTAACTTATATTATTAAAATTATCGGATAATTTGGATTTATCGCAAACGTTTTGTTATACTTATATGTATCCGAATTTACAAGCGTTACATTTTTTAATAATTATTAATTTGTTGTACTTTTTTTCACTTTTAAAACAATTGCAACTGTTGACAATTTTTTAAATCACACTGTCTAATGACGTATAAGTTCGACTCCTGATTATATGCTATGATTAAATTATGATAGTTTGTTGGCTTCAATCTGCTGTCCAAAATTCAATAAATCATTATAAATGATAATAATGACCTATTTGTCATTAAATAGACTTTTATAGGTAATAATCGTTCACTTGTGCTACTGTCATTAGCAGCATAGTATTATTTATTTTCAGAGCAATTGTTCATACAATAATTGTTGTATTGTCACACGTAATATTATTATTACCCAGTGAATTACTATACTGAAAGCAGATCGCTTGTCCCAGGTCGCTATAGCAATATGTACACGCAGTATATATTTAAGCACTCACCTGAGAAAGTCGAAGCGACAGAAGAGCTGGCCCTCTCGCGAATAGCACCGGTCGGTGAGGAGAATGTGGCAATCGGCACACTTGATGCACTCCCTGTGCCAGGACTTCTCCAGCACACTGTGAATAAACTGGTCCAGAATGGGGCGACTACAGCCGGAGCACTCTTCCATCGGAACCATTATATAGTTCTCCAACAGATTTATTTTATTTCAGAAAGTCAACCAAATGTCAACACTTATGTAATCTATATATATAGAGATAGATATTTATTATCTGTGACGCGTGATTTCTAACAAAAATGCGGCGGTAAGAACTGTTATTCAAAAATACAGAAATGCCGTATTTTTGGTCAAATGGCAATATCAGAAATAAGCCGGGGTGAGTCTTCTCTCTCCTTCTCTCTAATATCAACAACAGTCTTGGCTCAAGGTTTTAAATGACAAGGATATTTCTCACTTGCGCAAGAGAAAACATCGCCAGCAGCATCTAGCTGACGCCAAACAGCTCCAAACTGGCGAGCTGTTTTCCTATTGGCGGAGCCCGAGGTGTCGGCGTCTCCGGCTAACCGAATGCCTATTTGCTACCGGCTGGCAGAGCTTCGAAGTAGCCGAATTGGAGAGGCGAGAGATGGCTCAAGTTGCCATTGAGAGGGATGTATTGTTGTCAAACTTTGTTATCCTGCAACTGTGCTGAAGTGGTCGTTGACTTGCTACTTTATGTATATTATTGTGAGAAGATTATGGGTGGGGGTTACTATTTGAGTATATGTCGACTTGCGCTGATGATATTATATGAGTTAAGGATCAAAAGCAATAACTTCTATACAATCATGTCAAGGTGGATATTATAGGTTGTTGTATTTATAATAATTATAAAACGTTAACATTTGCAGTAACAATAAAAAATAGTTTAAAACAGGCGTTGATAGAAAAATCATAAAATTAACTTATCCAATTATTCACATGCCAGTAAAATATGCCTGTTGTTTAAACCCAAAGCTCAGAACAATTTGAATTAGCTATGTTTTTTTATATTATTGTGTCATAAGTATCAAAAAATTGCTTTTAAAATTGTCAGTTCATTTAAACCATATGAAAAATGTATAAGCTATAAATTGAAGGAAAAAAACTATATATCGCATAGTTATATATATAACAAAGGATATTTGATTAAAAAAATTTAAATTAAATCTTTGACGGTCAAGGCTGAATGTTAAGCAACAATTTATAACTAAAATGCATTGCCGATGTATTCATTGAATTTTTATCAATCATTTTATCAATTATCAATAAAAATTATTATATTATGACATGTATATTCAAACGAGAAAATGTTTTAATTCGTATATAATGTCATTATCCATATAAACATTTTTTATCAGCTCATTCAAAATTTGACAGTAATATTATTCTAAAAAATGAAAAAAAATACTAAAACAATAATCGATTACGTCATAATGCAAAATGGCAACATTTACACATTCTCTGTCAAAAGAACCGGGTTTTTTTATCATTGAACTCAAATCGCGAGTCAATGACTTTTAGTTTTCAAGTAATTTTAAATATGCTCCGTATAGTGGTAAATCGTAACACAAATCAATTCCCAGTTTTTTGGACTACACTGCTATATAATAATAACAGCGTTGGCTAATCGAAACACCAGCTATAATGTAAACTGTGAATAGAATCCGTATATATAGAACGACATGTATTATATTAATACACAATGTAATTTTCCATCGGCTAATCGGAACAGTAAATATCCCTGTAAGGACAATCTATATACATTGTATATACCATGTAACCTATTTGCTATAATATGGAAGTTAAATAATAAGAGTTTTATTATTAATGGATAACGTTTTTATTAAGAAATAGTATTATATATATATGTGTATATATGCATCAGCATGTTTCAATTAAATATACAAATATACATACTAAGCGTTCAAACGTCTTAAACAAAATATAAAGCGTTATAATGATGACAGTAATTCCTCTGATATAGAAAGACTATTTTCTAGATTATTATTTCGATTATTAAAGATTAAAACAATATAGTAATTTCACCTTATCGATTTTCGGCTAATCGGAACAAAATTTGATTACATTTTACCTGTTTAGCCGGAGTAGACGTTATATATAGAACATTGAACATATAATGACAGAACTTATCAGTATATACTTTAAATATATTTGAACTATCATTTTAATCAAATTGTCACGCGCAAATACGACCTTTCCGGAACAAAAAATTATCAACGCAGCATAAAATTTGCAGTTATGGTTATTTCTATCACACGGACAACAATTTAGCAAAGCTGTTTACTATTACAAATATAATATTGTGACATTGGCATTAATATCACAAGACGCAAAAACAGTGTATAACTATAATATAACTACACCATTCATACAAGATATATAGGTGCTTTTGATCAAAAGACATTAGACGATGATGTATTATTATATAACGCAGTAAACGCATATATACTATATAATTATAACCAAAACATATTAGTGTAACGCGGCCTAACTATATTGAGGAACAGGAATACTTTTCATCTTTGGAGATAACTTCTCCGTCTCCATCTGGCAAATTGAAAAGACTGCGTTTATATAAGACACCTTTTCCCAGCCGGTATATATATATATAGATATATAATATAACAAGTCATCACACTTAAACTAATGTTTTCACGGATTTGGTTAAATACCCTGTCGCCCCGGTCATCACATGAAAGTTGAAGCCCACCCTTCCCCCTCAGCCCTCCCAGACCCTGGAGACATGTGTTACCGAGTCCATATACCAGAAGAAGTAATTCTTTATAGCGTATCAATAGCAACAGACGTTCGTACTTTTCAGCAAGTTTATCCCCGGTCTGTCTTGTTCAGTGACACCCATCAAAGTCTCCCGTGAAGCGAGTATTATACCGTGTCAGTTGCAGATCCAAGACATGACGCTTGGGAGAGCGGGGACTTGGGGATTGAGGTTTACTATCGTGTCGATAGTCATGTAGTAGCACACCGGATAATGTTTGTGGAATTAGAGGACTAATTTCTGCGATATATATATATATATACCGCGGGCAGGAATGCATGCAGGAAGTTCATAAATATGTTGACACAAGAGATGAAGCTCCTCACCAAGTTATAGTAAAATATTTAATATTGTAACACTATTCGGATTGAAGATATACAGGGCGACGACTTATGATTACTTGCTGTGTATACACGTATTTTGCACTGATCAGATATTTAATCAAAGAATTTATAACACGAAATAACTAAGTGGTTGTCATTTGATATCTAAAGAAATTGATCATTAATATCATTAAATATACTACAATTATAAAAAATATCTCAAACTATAGTAACTTTTATAACTCTTTTTTAATTGAAGCACTTTGAATATTTTCCACAAGTATAAATACAAAAAATATATAATTACAATTAGGACAGACAATTAAAGGTACTATAATATTTTTAAGGGCGCAGTAAAAATATAATATATATATATTTGTCAAGAATTTAAATTATGAGATCGATTTTACCATTTTATACAAATTTATACAAAAAATCAGCCCCACTAATGAACATGACATGAAATGACCCTCCTCCTTCTATAGTGATCGTTGCACACAATTACTATACTACCAAGCAATATACGTTGTGAAAATCGTCAATAAAAAATAATGAAAAACATCAAACGGTTTCAATACAAGATAAGAAACTCTAGTGGGCTCAAGATATGTTTTACATTCAAGGTGGAGGTGCCAGGCCGGTGTTGGACACATTCAAGGCAGGTGTCATATTCAATAATAACTCACATATATAGTTTAAACCACATCATTTTCGACCTTCCGATAAATCTTTTACTATAAACACAATAATAACCTTTTATAAACATGTTAAACTTTTCCATTAAAAAACGCAGCAGGATTTTCAAACTCAATATATGTTTAAGCATAAAATCTTTTTAAAAAATTACAATATTTAACAGATCCATATTTTTTTTGTTTCTATATTTTCACTTAGAAGCTTACTCTACAAAATTAATGTTTTGAAATAAAAATAGCTATTAGTTAAGTTTAATTACATGAATTCAAAAAATATATAGAATATTAATATTATATGCATTGAAATCAAAGAAAAGGAATTCCTTATTTATCATTGTTTCGAAACCTACTCTAAATTCAATGATTTCGTTAGATATATATTTATACTACTATTAAAATGAAACAGTAATGCATCGCATTTTGAAATGAATTTTAATATAAACAATAGTTTAATGTATTTCAGTTGAACATTTCAATTATTATTTCATTGCGAAACATTTGTAATTGGAAAAATTTAGGAATTATTACAAAAGTTAAGTTAGCAAATTCCTGTGTTTATAATTACATCAATATTATGGTAAGGCAATTAATTATTCTATACTAAACACAAAATACAGATAAATACAAATATATGCAGATACGGCGTTTTATCTTGGCGAATTCACATGGTTTGTAGTCATGGGCACATACACAAAAGGATGAAAATGTTTATAAGTGATCAAATATGGCCGAAATACTATTTTTAATGTTATAATAGACACTATAAAGTTCCAGAATTAATTTGCACCTAACTCAATTATGACTATATTTTAACTCAAAAATTGACAATAATATTAACCATTTCCGATGTAATTCAAAGATTTCTATTGAACCATTTTAAATCGATCAATTTTTAACCCGAACAATTGCAAAAATAGAGATGGTTTACTTTGTCAGAAAAGAAATATGATATATTATTTAATAATTTCCTTTTGGACAACATTATTTTTCATGTCACTTGTGCAAAACCTCATATTTTAAATACTACCAAAGCAAATTATTGAAAGCAAAATTAACAAATGCAGATAACGAAAGTGAAAGCGGCACCCCGAAATAAAAACACAACCAAAATAGATGATATCCCACAATTTATTGACATTAAAGTAATATTTTATATAATAATATGTACAATTCGCAAAGTTGAAAGTTGCAAGTCAAAATTAATGTACAAAGTCAGTTAACAGCAGGAAGAGAGAGAGAGAGATGACTAAGATGACTTCTCGAGAGGCTCTGGTTTGTTCCCCTTTCCTTTTCCAGATCCTGATTTACATCTTTCCTGGTGTGTAACCTGGCCGAATACGGTGGACATCTTTTCATCCTGAAGTGAAACATAGAACGGGGTAATCAAATGAGTTGAAACTGTATTTCTGTTGAACAATGATCGTGATTAATAGTTTTGAACAAAATATTTGACACATAAAAGACTTGTTTACTATCCAAAACACCAAACAATGTAGAAAAAATGGTTGCTCGTATATTCCTATATTATTTGAAAGCATATATTAAACATACTTCAAAAATGTTTCAAATATGAAGGAATCTGCCATTCAATAATAGTAATAACAATAGTTTAATATTGCTAAAAACATACGCTAAGGGACGGGTTATTACAACATTTAATCATTAAATTATGCTCAGTTTAATAAACTTTTTGTTAACCTTTTTATTTGATTTTTACACAATTATAATAATACTAATTAATTTAGAACAAAAAACATAAAATACATCATATTATAACATATATACTAGACTACTGTCATTATTGATAGTAGTGAAATAATTCAACACGAAAATTATCGGATTTTTCTTAATAAATTCAAAATATTTTTAATGTATTCAAGGTTTATAATCAACATTCAAAGGGTCGCATTTTTGTTAATATACAATTAATGATGATGATGTTTTTTTAATATTTAAAAACGAAATTTACTTTTCAGATATCATTATAGATATTAGACAAAGAAAAATTAATAATGGAAATATTTATAATAATAACAAAGCAATTATTCAAAAATTTAACAATTTTCAAGGTCCTAAAAAGGACAATGTCTCTTCAAGGTGCTTTCTGTATGAATCCAAATAGGAAGGTTCCTCATCAACAGCTATGGTAAATATACACTAATATAGTAGTGAGTGTCATAAACAGGGCTGTAGCAGCAGCTCACCTTAACACTGCCCTGAAGGGTCTTCAGCGCCTCCTGATACTCGCGGTTGTACTTCCTGGCGTGGCTGGTGTGGAACTTGCACTCGTGGATGTGTGTCTTGCCCACTGAGGAGAGGTCCTTCTTGAAGTGGTGCACCTGCGGGAGCAGACAGTTAGGGCGTCATAGATACTAGAGTAACCGACATCCGATACTGGTACAATGGATTCGACGTTGTCTTGATTCGGATTTTAGTTTGTAAAATGGTCGATAATTAATTCAGAGATCAATTAGAGAAAACAATGGCTGTCTGTCGCCTTTAGTTTTGATAACACAATATATTTTAATTGTTTTGAGGGTGAAATCAATTTACTGCATATCTAAATAATTCAATTTATATACCATATCAACATTGTGCTAAAATATACTTCCCACATATTAACCGGAATGCAATTTCATGACATCTACAGGACTTTTACATTACCCAAAAAATGTAATATAATAAAACTAACAAAACAGACTAGAACAATAATTGTAGTGTAGTCAACATGCAAAATATGGATGCTGTAGAATATAAGTTTAAACGCAAAGGTACCTACAACCTCGACTGTATAATATCAATCTAGCTGGAAATTGAAATTATAGAATTAACTTTTTTTATATAGATGAAACCGGAGTTTAGTTTCCTACATTTTTTAAGCAAAACTAAAGAAATCTGTCAAAAATAATGTATTAAGTAAAATTAATAGTACAGAATACGCTCTAAGAGTAACACAGTTGAGTACGGTATGTGTTGTTTGCGCACGCGGTCTGCCAGCCATGATGGTAACTCAAAATTTACGCAAGTTTCATATAACTGTAATTTTTTTTTATAAAAATCCAATTGAGGATACTAAAATAAACATAAATCAATGCCTGTATTTAGTATTACTTTTAGATAAAAATTATTTATTTTTAACGGACTTCTTTAGCTTTTCAAATTAAAAAAAAATTTAGAACGCTAAACTCCAGTTTCGCCGATACATAACATTCATCAACCCTCCCCAGGATCTCCCAGGAACACAGCCCAACAGTGGACGAGTATGTCAGTATCATCAACGTATCGGCGACGCGACCCACCTGATTCTGGGCCAGCAGGGTGTAGGCGACCCCTTCCCGGCCCGCTCTGGCAGTCCTACCCACACGGTGCACATAAGTCTTGACGCTCGTGGGTCTATCGTAGGACACGACGCATGACACGCCCTCCACATCGATGCCCCGTGCCATCGCATCTGTGCACACTAGGACCTGCAAACATGGCGAGGAGGAGGTTGTAGTTAGTTGGACAGAAGTGAAACATGTTCGTTCAGCTGTTCTATATTATGAGATGGACACGATTAAAGTAGTGTAGTGTAATGAAAACTTTAAAATAAGTTAAAAAAACATATTCTTAAGAATTCATTGGGTGTGTATAGTAGACATAGTTCACAATTCTTTCTATAACTGATTATGAAAAGAATTCCCGTTACGTTGTGTGGAAGATGAAATATTACATATAAAAAACTTTTTTATAGGATTTTTTAAAGTAGATTAAAATACTCCATAAAATTGCTAGTCTTATCCAAGGTTATTTATGTTTAATTTATAATAATATGCATTATAGGCCCAACGCCTCTAATGTTTAGATTTTTTTGGTCCGAGCTCGTACAATCCGAAATTTTATTGGAAATTTGTTTGAGACCTGCTAATTTGCTCGTCTTAACCGAGCTCATACTATCGGGATTAAACTGTATATGAGACATACTACTTGGAATATAAAATAGTTTCTCATATATATAGTTTATATAGATGGGCCGTCTGTATTTATTAAGGACTCATCTAACGTTGCAAGGATGTAGTATAGTAAAATAGGTAAATCTGAAAACTAAGCAAACTAACCTGGACCTCCCCCTTCGTGAACTGGGCAATGAGCCGCTCTCTCTTGACCAGGGGTAGACGTGCCGAAATCTCGGCAACCTGGAGGTCGCGGAAGGTAGTGAGGAGGAGGCAGAGACGATGGGTGTCTTCGCGCGAGTTTGTGAAACAGAGGATGCGATTCTGGGCGAGTTTGCGAACAAGATGAACCACGAAGAGTGGCTTGCTCTCTGGTCGCAGGCACACGTAGTGCTCCTGGAGATAAAAATCAATAATGTCTAATCTTATGATCATATATTATGTTTTAAGATAATCTATGTTTTCCGTTTTACAAAGTTCTGCCGATGTTCTTAATGTATTTCAAGAGTTTACAAGGAGTGGAATTAAATGTCAATAATAATCGGACTAAAAAGCATATCACACTACTGGAAATCGCAACATAAACATTAAAATTACGTTTTTAGTCACAAAAATATAACAGTGAGTTAAAATTTATAATTATATAATAAAAAAATAATAATATATAACTAAGGTCAAAGTTCCACAACAGTAAAATTACTATGCAAATTTGTACAAAATAAGTATTTAGTCGAAATAAAAAAGTTTTACCATACTTATTTAGGAAATTACTTCAATAAATAGAATTAATATTATATTACTAATGCAAAATATATTATTAATATGCAAAATATATTATTAATATGCAAAATGAATAATAAGTAAACCATTCCGAACAAAAGTCAATGTAAATTAAGTATTATTAATACTTATCACTAAAATTTATATTTAACAACATTTTGCAATTTTCAAGGAGTTTTTAAAGCAATTCCATAAAAAAATGTAATGAGTTCCAAGAATATCAAGTGACTCGAAAATACAGCCCAAGTCAATGGGGCGGCTAAGACAATAGCCATGGTTACCTTGAGCCCCTGTGGTGTGGAAAAGAGTCCAACTCCAGCCGCCGCCCCTGCATTATCTTCCTCCACCTCCATCTTCACATCATCACCTGCGACCACCTCCGCCGGCTCTCTCTCTTCTTCCTCCTTCACCGCAACATCTTCCAGGGGAGGCGGGGCTGGCAGAGGGGCCGCTTTGTGGGCGCTGGTGATACCCGAGACGGCGAAGAGACGAGGGAACATGAGGTGGAACTCTTTGAGGGGTTCTGGGTCATGGGTCAGTGTTGCGGATAGCAGGATCTAGGGGGGGGGGCGAGTAGAGTCATAAATATGATGTAACTAACCGTGAATATGGAAACCAACTAAACTAATTAGACAACAAAATACAATCGAAAAGAACCAAACAAAAAGTTGATAACGTCATTGGGGCTACACCGTTGTTTTCTTCGGCTTTCTTAGATGTTGATTGCTTTTTAAATGTCATAATGAAAAAACTCATAATTTGGACATTGAAATTCCATGAGTTTTTACTGAAATCACTAAATAATACAAACATTAACGGAGTTTTCCGTGAGAATTTAAGATCATCTCAAATTCTCTGAGATTTCAATATTTCCTAAACAACCGAGTTTTCCCTGCATATCTGTTGGATTATATATTCCAGTTCCTCCGGTAAGTGAAGTTTGAGCAGGCTACAGTACCCTCACCTTTTGCAGGGTCACATCTCGGAGTCCGTTCATCTGATCGGCCACATTGAGCATCGGACGATGACGTCTGCCAACCGACTCCACCGCCGCTTCCTCATCCTCCAGCTGACTGCTGCTGTTGACACCTGTGCTGTCATCGTCTTCCTCATCAATGGACCGATAGATGCGGCGATCCACGAGGCGAAACCAGTTCTGTTTCTCGTCGGCGATCACGCGATCTGCCTCATCGATTACCTGGTCGATACGGCATTGGGGAGAGAGGGCAATAGATGTTCAATCATAATATTATCATCTACAGTCGTTTGTACAGTCAGGGCACTCGAGGATATGAGGTAATCGAGGATTTAAGATAATCGAAGCATACTAACTTTCAGGAAGGTTTATCTACAAAACGATCTCTTTTTTATGGTTTTTATACCTGCAAAACAAGTGGTGTGTCATTTTAAATTTGATGGGAGGCGAAGGGCTCAGCACAAATTAGGTTATTTTAAAATATTTCTAATATTTAGGTTAAATGAAACATTTGGTATATAACAACATAACTACTCTGTCTATATTTATATGAATGAAACCAAAACAAATATAACGTGTCTTAATTATTATCCAAATAATTATTGAAAAAGTCGTGTATAAGTTTAGATGATTTTCAAAAGTTTCCATTATACTCTCGAAATTATTTTAAATAAATTAGTTTAGAGTTGCCCTTGTGTGAGAACGAAGCCTGCCCATTGTTTGTAGTTTTAATACAATAATACCAAACATACATGTAGACATAGTGGAGTGAATATCTACAACGCAAGGAAACAATCAATGACAGTCTCACCAAGATCCTCAGTCGCAGAAGATCGAAGCCGTCGGTGTTCCACAGATGGTCCACCAACCTGCCGGGTGTGCAGACCACGATATCCGCTCTGCCCACTATGTTCCCCTCAGCGTCCCTGACAACCACGGGGGAACAACATATACAATACAGCATACGTCATAATACTATAGTTACATTAAGAATAGAAACAATCAGTTTGCTCTATACTAGCATAACATTATCAGAATGTGGTTTCCAACGACCATGGGTGTTTAAGCGGTTTTATACAAATATACAAATGATTATACTGTGAAAAGGAATTAATTTTGTAAGAAATTTTCATTATGAATGAAGTGTGAGATTCTATTTTTTAAACAGTACAATAAAACCAAATGATGTCAAATAATTATTTACGTTGAAATGCACGCAGCCAATTAATAGTTTGATTGAACTTACATCTTGACAAGATCTGCCTGTTCCTTGACCAAACTCTTCTCTCCGACCAGTAAAACGGCCTGAAATGAGGGCGACACAACAATGACTAGCTTTGCCGAGGAACAACAACAGTTTTTCACCATTTTCCACAACATTATCCGTTACAATTCATCTACGATTTAATTATTACAAAAACCAACCCACTATAAATCAAACGTTAATAGTAAACAAGTAAAGCATAGTCGAAGAATTAGCGAAATAGAGTTTGAGATTGTTAAGTGGGGGGGGGGGGGGGGGGTTACTCTAGTGCACCTAGTCAA
>JAUZND010046211.1:3920-20221 GCA_034780555.1 Coelogynopora nodosa | reverse complement strand
GATACTCAGGCCTCCCCAGGTTAAAACGTGAGGGGGGCCCAGCCCCCCCGCCCTCCCCCCCCCACTTCCGACGCGCCTGCTTTATAACTTAAATTTATGTTTCTGATTTAATATAAATAATCGCATAACACCATATATTTTGAACATTCGGGGGGAAGGAGGGTTGGGGTTGTGGACACTCCCCTAGAAAGAAACCTTTCCATTGGCCGATTAAGCTGATATTAAATATATTATGTATACCTCATCTCTAATAAAAATAATAAAAATACAATCCTTTTTAACTATTGCTATATATTTGAGTTTATAATCAGTAAAGTAGTTATAAGTATTGCTTTACTTGATTTACTAATTGAAACGTTTGTTGCTGCAAATAACCACTGGTTATATGCAATTTTGATTCTAATTAATAGTTTCAATTTAGTAAACAATATTACCTGTACCTTAATATTATTACTGTTCCATTTGAAAAAACTCAAAATATATTTAAATATTACTTTTATCGATTTTCTTATTTTTAATAACAAAAAATTGATTATTCCACAAATACAATAATATATAGTTTGTTATCGAGAAGACATTGATGTATATTTGTACAAACCGGAGAAAAAATTTAAAGCAACGCTGAAAATGCTTTCATTAAATCCACAATTTACAACAATGCAGCAATGAAGCAATGATATTCAAAACTAAGAACTATTTTCAAATGATTATTGTATCCTTGATTATGAACTTCGGTGAGGTTCGAAAGCTCGGCTGTTTGTAAAAAATTGTTTATCCTTTAAGTGGTTTTATTGATTCTTTACTACTACGTTATTGCTAAAATTCAACACAAAAATGCCGTGTTCCTAATTCTGGATCTTAATTCGTTTGAAGTTTCTGTCCTTAATTAATGTGAAATTAAGTACTTCAGAATTATCATGTAACTTTAATTGAGACATTCATCATGACAATTTAGATATTTAGTATAGTTGTATTTAATTGTTATAAATATTTATTTCGTCATGTACTATATTTACAAAGAACGGTTTATGATTCGGAACAATTTCTTTATGTATCAATCAGATAGTGCTTTTAAATGTCAGTTTAAATATTAAATTATTTTATGTTTCGTTGGATGTATTCTGGAATTACGTTCTCGGTTAACCGAAGTCAAATGTATTACTATTTATAAAGTGAAATCAAACATAATATTTCTCTTGAAATCTTACAAAATATAAAAACTCTCCTGCCCCTCCTAGTTTTATATCAAAAAATAATTTGCACTACTTGTTAAATTTTTAATAATCATACATCATACAAAATCTATAATTATTAAATGTGTACATGGTTCATTTTATAAGAACACATTTTATAAACCAAATACTCATATCATAAAAAATAATAGATTATTTTAATTTTTTTTTTTATATTCTAGCTTTAACTCGGAAGTTTTGATTATAGAAGTTTTGACTATAGAAGCATGTGACTTTTCACTGAACATTCTGAAAATGAAAAATGAAAAAAAAAATTATGATACGCCCTTTTATAACACATTTTATAAACCAAATACTCATATCATAAAAAATAATAGATTATTTAAAATTTTTTTTTTATATTCTAGCTTTAACTCGGAAGTTTTGATTATAGAAGCATGTGACTTTTCACTGAACATTCTGAAAATGAAAAATGAAAAAAAAAATTATGATACGCCCTTGTCTACAAACAAAAATTGCATAAACATTGTCATTAGTGTAGTAATGATTAAAAATAACAATCCAAAACTACTTTAAATTTAATGATTTAATAATTATTCCATTAAAACTATATTCGGATAAAAATATCCCAATATAATTTATCTTTGTTCTTCGAAATTCTTTAATTCAGTATAAACTTATAAGTTAATATACAAGCAATAAGTCTACAAGTCAAAGAAGTATTTTAACCATAACGTTTCTATTATAGTCAAAACACAAATTCCCTCTCAGTTCCCCAGCTTCAGGCCAAAAAATAATCTGTCATTATCTCTTGAGACCAAAATACTACGTTGGTCTCTCGACAACCTAGAAAGTATGAAATAGACGACGACGCCTCTATAATGATCTGATTGACTAAAAGTGTAAAAGTTATCGTATAATTCAGACAAAGTGTTCAACAGTTATGCCTAGGATATATGTACATAACTTATCACTCTGATATGGTGACGAGAATTATCAAATGTTGTACAGTCCTCCACATCTCTCAACTTCTGGTTTTAAAGCTATCAGTGTTGTTTGCAGGGTGTCGTCTCAAAAGTTTTCCCTTGTCTAATCAATTAATAACATCCCCTCCATGCATCAATTGAATTAGATACTGCTTCTGTATAACCAGTTCGGCATTCTCGTGTGTTTCTAAAAAGTGATTAAATAAGTGGTCTCTGTAGGTCTTGTTTAAGTAAAATAATTCAGTTTAAATTTGCCTCATTTTCGATGGTGTTAAATATGCATATTATAGTGTGGATGCGGTATATAGCTCATTTCACAACAAATATAGTGCAGGCCTTTCTTTCAATGATAGGATACTAAATTTGGACTTACATATGTACTATCCCCGATGAATAAAAATGAAAACAAAATATTTATGCCATATATTAAAATACTTAAATGATGACTATTGACGATATAAAGAAACGTTTAGATCTTTTTATAATTCTAAAAGTTAAAAAATGAGAATAGGGTGTAATTTAATTTAATTTGTTTTGGTATATGTATCTTTTCAAAACAATAAAAAATAATTGTTCGTAAGCTTGTAAGTATATTGTTACTTCCAAATAATTTTACTTAATAATGATAATTCATAACAGTAATTTATATATATTATATTTGGAATGATATATATGTCTTCTGTTTGAAATTAAGTACAAGAACTACTTTTTAAAAAAATATATATGTATAGTTTTAAAAAGAAAAATATAATTAATTTAAATAGCATTGCATTATACTATATAAATAGCTATGAATATGTGCCTCCAGTATTTAATGATACACTTCAATTCAAAAAACATAATTTAATTTTTTTATAATTTAATTTAAAATATTTACTTTAATTTTTAAAAAGTTTAATTTAATTTTTTTAATGTTTAATTTAAATTAAAAAAATTCTGCCTTAACCGTTTCATGTACTTTTTGCAGAAAAATATTATTTAATTGAATAATTTAAAGGATAACATATAACTATTTAATAGCTTTATAAACAAAATGTTTGCCTTCTGAGAATTTGTCTTTAAATTGATCACATCTTTTTAGTTACAGAGATTATTGTTTATGAATAATTAATTCAGAAAAAATATTTTTAGTAAAGTTCAATAGATTATTAATATATGCGCTTTTTAGCTAAACTGAGTCGTAGTTAGCCTGCACAGTCACGTTGTATCTAAATGAATCTAATCGTGATCCCCCAATTGTTCATTTAACACATATATTTGTGTTGTGAAATGGTCACATTAGACTTTACACCGATATAGTTATCTCCTTATTTACAATATAGATATTGGCGGTTTTGTATTCTCGTTAACTAGTTCTGTAAATTTATACTTTATATATCATTTATAGTCTTTTTGTGGCATTCTAGTGTAATTTGGCTTCTTCCATACCCATTAGAACTATAACGAGTCGTCCATCTAATATTTGACCAAGTGAAAATGATTAATTTATTGCTGCGATGGAAACCTTTTATATCCTATAATAGTAATCTTGTTGTTCGTCTTTAATTTTTTTAATTCAGGCATAAAATGTTGCGCTCGTATTTTATACTTTACGGATATTTTTAGTATCGGTTTATTGGCTGTGTAACACAGGTGCATTGGGAATATATCTCCAGGTATATTGATTTTACAAATTACGAAAAAATAAACTAAATAGAAGAAAACTGTTTTTAAAATAAACCAATACGCGATTTTAATGATTAACAGTTTTTGGGTAATTTTTATCCTTTTGAAAACTATTGACATCATTTTTGATCCCCTAATGAGAAAAAGCATTATGTGTCTTTTGCCAATTATTTGTTCAAACATACTTTTCTTTATTCTTGAAAAACATAGTTTAAATGATTCAAAGCTACATATTTATTCATTTTATTAATTATGAAACATACTTTCCTAAAAAGGCCTTTGCACCATTTTTAATTAGAAATGTCGAAGTTATTATTTTTATTTGTCTTATTGAATAAATAAAGCCTCTGAATATGTGAACCTGCCCTATTTCCTTCAACATTTTTTTTCTATCTTACACGTTGCTATTTTGATATCATTAAAAAAATATTGTTTCATTCTGTTAATAGTATGTATATATATAGAAAATGTATATATCATTATATTAAAGCAGTTCGACATTTTTAGTGAACAATAGTGAAAGAAATGACTCAAATTGTAAAATATTTCAAAGTTTAATATTACAAACTCTATAAGTTATATATTTATTACTAGTTAAACTTGAATTCACCACACATCAACAATCGTAGGGAGGGGAACTAGCCCGAAGCTTACGTTTTACAAATGATCAAAAAGCCTAATAGCTATTGACGTGTGCTTTGTACTTTAAGAACAGCATTTTCTTAAATACTAAATTATTGGTATATGACATAAATGATTGATTTTCTATATATTTTTAAAAGTCATTAAACAATCTGTTTTTGCTACTATTAAAAAATAATCAGAATTGTTATTTGTATAAACGCCTAAACATTTGGACATCAAGCACAAACAATTACGTTTATCTACTTAGGTTCATATTTTGTTTAATATTTATATAGTTTGAATATTTATGACGATATTAAAAAATGATAGTTTTAGTTTTGTTATTATTTTAAAATTACTGATCAGAAAAATATAATCGAGGGAAACAATGTCGTTTAGCTTTATATATTTTGTAAAAAAATGTAAACTTCATCGTTAAAATAATTTTAAAAAGTATTAAATAATAACACATTTGAGATGCTTACATTTCCTTAAATTTCTTATTAATTACTTGAAATTATCTTGAATTTAAATACAATCTTTTGGCATAACAAGCAATTCAATTTTAGAAGCATAGTTTATTTCAATTGCTCTAGGTGTAAAATGCATATAGGTAGTGTATAGAAGTAGTATGTGCTTTTACATTTTCCCTACTATTAGAAGAGCATTCTACATATATAGTTATGCAATACAATTTTGCATAGCATGATTTTATTTTCAAATGAAGCAGTCACCTAAATAGTAAATCCGGATAGTCTGAAATTTATAATATGTGATGTGATATGTCATTGAAAATAGGCAAAACTTGTTTGTAAGATAATCATTTGGTTGCGCATTTGTTTTCAGACGCAACAAAAAATTGTCTTTGTTTTCACAAATCTTTGAATAAGGGAAATCTACCAATGATTGAATACTGAAGTCTGGAAGTTATGGACTTTTCAGAATTTCAAAATAGTGCGCTACAGGAAGAAATTCTATTAATTCAAATTTTAGATTAAAAATAAAACCATTGCGAAATGAATTCTCGAAAAGTTCTGCAACGTGTGTTTCAAAAAGATACATAATGTTTTGTTTAATGAATTATTAATTGTTTGTTTAATTAGCAGTATTCATGTTGATAACCTAGTTTTCTTTCGTTTTGATACCACAGATTTAAAAAAAATTGAAACCATACAGATTACAAAATATATACAAATAGTTTACGCCCGGACAATTTTATTATTATGTATTTCAAATATATACACACATATATATATATAATAAGCATACTGAGACAATGGATAGACACTGTCTATTACATGAAAAAATATTAACATGTTCCAACATTAACAATTTTTGTAGTTTTTATAACAAAAACATCCTAAAAACGAAAAAAAGTCAAGACAATTTGTAATGCGATTAATATTCTTCATCAAGCAATGAAATAATCATCATTTTAATATATTTTTTTTATTTAAAAAAATGTAAATATTCCATTTTAATTGAGTTTTCTGTCAGATGAAGTTATTTCGTCAGTAGCATGGTTGTCAGGTATATCAATGAATAATTGATGCCACCAATGTAGTTATCTCTATGTCTGACTGTCTAATGTTGTCATTTGAATGTCTAAGCTGTCGTATACGATGACAACTGCTGAAAAATACATTACTTCGTTGCTCATACTTAGTACTAAGCATATCCTTGATTTAGTTTCCCTGGGTCTGTTTAAGCCTTACAAAGAAGTAAGGCAATTTGTCTCGGTTATTTTGACTCTTGAGTAACAATTTGATAGTCCCCTATAAATATAAAATATTGATTGCCATGCACCAAGCAAACATACAAAATATATTATCCAACTTAATCTATATATTGAAATTGGTAACTTATTCAAGTAACATTTGTTGATGTTTTGGAACATTTGCATTTTATTTTATTGAATAAAATTAAGCAAATACAAAACAAAGCAAATAAAATAAAGCATATTATCCAATAGAAATTACTATACAATAATAAAGAAAGATAAATAAACTGATCATATAATAAATGTTAAAATGTGGTTTTGTTCTGCACTTCCTTGAAACATTTAGTGTTTAGTACAATAATTGTACAATAATGTAATTTCAAAATATCTTACGTTTAGCAAAATTTATTCAAACACTTAAATTTCCTAGGTAATAAATATTATCCCAGCATATGTGGTGAGCACTGTATGATCCTCCATACAATTGTCAGACATTCTGTTTTCTGTTAATTCGTTCCAACAAATGTGCCAACTAATGTGCTTCAAATTTAAGAAATATTCAAATATTTCATCTAAAATTTACCTATTCTGGATAAATAAATTCCGTCTTACGTAACTGAAAGAGTTGTGTATAATATCAAATTCTGATTACAAGTATTTTCGTAATCATATATTAACTGTTAATTGAACGTCTAATACAGGAATACACTAATTAACAATTTTTGAACGTCCGATAACTTCTAAATTTATTTCTAAGAATCTCTTTCCATTCATGTATTCTTTTTTTAATTGTAAACAATAAAAATAAAATTACATATGCAAATAAAAAAATTTTATCAAAAAATACAGTCAAAGTTTGCAGCGTTCGAACACACTCATAAACAACACTTCAACATTTTAAATGCTATATCCTTAAATAGTTAAATTTAATATCAATACCTAATATTTTATAAAATTCCATCCATGACACCATATGTACTTATTGTTATTCATTAAGCTAGTAAATAAAGTGACTAAAACTAATATTTTAAAACAAATATTATAAATCTCTTAAATCAAAATACCCAAATACATCCACAGTATGATATATTGTCACAAGTGTCGCAAGCACAGAATACTATGACGTCACAAGTGTCGCAAGTACAGAATACTATGACGTCACAAGTGTCGCAAGCACAGAATACTATGACGTCACAAGTGTGGCAAGCACAGAATACTATGACGTAGCAAGTGTCGCAAGCACAGAATACTATGACGTCACAAGTGTGGCAAGCACAGAATACTATGACGTCACAAGTGTCGCAAGCACAGAATACTCTGACGTAGCAAGTGCCGCAAGCACAGAATAATATGACGTCACAAGTGTCGCAAGCACAGACTAAATAACATTTCTTCAAAAAATATAATCCTTCATAAGTTTATTTTCTGCATTTCAATTTTAATGTTGATGTAATTCAAACAATTTACTTCTGTAACATTCCATGAAACATTTATATCGAATAAATTGTTTCTAAGTTAAAATGATCAGCATTAGCGATAATAAATTAAATTATACTTATTTTTTCAAGTCTGTAAATGTTTATCGCTTCTGTTTTAGCTGTGTTGAAAACCACAAATATATTATTATACCATATTTATTATGGATATATTCAAGTAAAAATGTTAAGTATTATAAATATAATAATATAATATAATAATAATAAAAATACCAACGAAATTTAATGATTCATAACAACAATTGTGAGTAAGTATTACATTAAGAATATTTGATTAACATAAAATGGTCGCATAACATAAAATGGTCGCATAACACAATGATTTTACATAACATAATTTAATAATTTAATAATTAATAATAATTTAATAACATGATTTTATGATAATACAATGATTCGCTGCAATGATTTTAATATTTAACGTTTACTTTAAAATCGAATATTAGTCCACTTCTTATTTTGAATAAAAATTCAATTTAACCTAATTTACCTACTTTCATGCTTTAAGTTATTAGAAATTATTGATTGTAACATTTATTGATTGTATCATTTAATGATTGTATCATTTATCGATTGTATCATTTATTGATTGTATAATTTATTGATTGTATTATTTATTAATTGTATCATTTATTGATTGTATCATTTATTGATTGTATCATTTATTGATTGTATCATTTATTGATTGTATCATTTATTGATTGCATCATTAATTGATTGTATCATTTATTGATTCTATCATTTATAGTCAATTATTAACTATTCTTTAATTTTTCTAATATTGGTTGGAATTATTAAATTTGTTTTATGTTTAATATTTTTAACTGAAATGTATATAAATAATAAAATGTTATAGGAAAAGTGTCGTCGTTATTTTCAAGTATAACATATACTTAAACTATCTATATATGTATATATTTATTGCACAAAATAATGTGGATTAGATTGCGAGATGATTAATTCGCTAGTTATATCTATATACCAATTTCAATGCATGCAACATCAGTATACACAGTCTTTAAATAAATAACATCATTTTATAGAGACTGACTGTTTTTACTGACGGGTTGCATGCTTATAGTTCTAATAACTTGTATAATGTTGTATTTAAATATACAATGAGATCATGAATGGCATCTTCTGCGAAGCATGATAAATTCTCTAAATTAGGTTTCATTTTCATTTCAATATCGATTTTGATAATTTTTCATCCCGAGGCCTTTTTCTAAATGTAAAAAAATCTGTTAGAGTTTTCCGAAATTTATATTTCTGTATCATAAAAGTGAGCAACTACGACAATATGTCAAGTGTATTAAATGATAATCATATATAGCAAACATTTTGCAATATCAGGTTAGCATGAAAATTCATTTGTATTATCGTAATTCCTCGTTAGTATATTTAAGCATATTATGACTGGGTGAAAATTAAATACATACAAGCAGACAACAGGTTTTGTAGCTTGGGACTGTAAATATTAAAATGAAGTTACGTCAAGACCATGACACAAAAATGATAATAGAAATATAAAATTATATTACACGAACATTTTTTTAAATAGTAATTTTCCCATATTATTATCCAAAAAATTATCCAATACAATAATTGCGATAGTTCATGTAGGACAAACAGAAGTGCAAAAAAGGCAACAGTACTTTGCATAATTACTTAAATTTGGTACCCAGACGTTTTGTATCAATAGCAAGAGAGGTGTTATATTTTTGTCAAATAGTTGCTTGATTAATTTTAAGAGTTTGTATAAATTAAATTAGCGTAATAATTGCGGATATATGTGACCAGACTCAAAAAAAACAAAATAATGTTTGAAAGTTTATTCAAACCCTGTCCGTTTCAGTCACGTTGATGTTTGAAAATAGAAATTGCAAATTGTTAGATATGAGTTGACAAAAAAACAAAACATATAAAGCGATGAATTTAGGGAATCAAACCTAATAATCTGACCTAGATGGGTAATCCAGTGTGCTTACCACTAATACACTAATAAAATATGAGCCTAAATCAATCGATTCGAAAAGTCATATATATATATATACACTATATAAAAGTCAATTTATTAAAAACGTCTTTAATAATTCGATAAAAGTATTAATAATTCATCAATACTATAATAGTATTTAATGAAAAATGTATAGTAATGAACACTAAATAATATTTATATGTATAACATATATATACTGAATAAATAAAAATAATGTTCGTAATATATAATTAAAAGTTAATTATTGTTTATTTATATAATAAATTATAATATAATATAATGAAATTATTATTATTATCAATTATTATTAATTGTCAAATACGCTGTTATAATTGTCCGACCGATCTTTTGCTTTCCCTAACATAAATTCCCTCTGCATATGTATTTTAAAAATTAGGGAATATATTTTTTCCTAAATCCGATATCTTGTATACGTGTTTATATCAATTGGTAATATACTTAAAGTAAGGAAAGGTATTAAATATAAATATATAAATAAACCAATGAATAAACACTCATTTTTTCAATAACATTTTATTTTCGAACGTTTTCGAATTTTAGACAAATATTCATCGTGCTGAATTTATAAAATGGTTGATTAAACTACATTTACATACTTTTTAAAATATTTATTAAATTCATTATTAAATACATATTCATATACTTTTGGTAATATATACTTAGCCAAAAATGCATATTTTTTATTTTTTTATTTCGTCTTTATTTCTTTAGAGTTCATCCTTTGTCTACATGTATTAGGCCTACTATTCTATCTCTACATATGTTAACCAAGTCTAATGTAGCTTTTTTGCAATTCCAATTCTTGTCCGGATATCTGGTACAGCTTCCCGATGACGTCTTGATAAAACCCAGATATTTGAAATTAGGGACAATTTAGATTTTTGTTTACATATGCTTATATCTGTTAGATTTGCTAACCACAGATATAATTTTTGGTATTCTTGACATTGACATTCGGTAAGAGTGATTTACCGTTCTGATTTACTCTATCTAAAATATTTGAATTTTGTGTCATTTGCATATCGAAGAATCGATATTTTCTTCCCGCCAATCATTGATTCTGTTCTGTTGACTTCAGCATTTCGCATGATCACTTCTGTGTAGATTAACAAAGTGATGCTGATCGGATACATACTTGGCGTATACCACTTTTCCAATCTTGAAAGGTGTTGTGTGTTGTTATTTCATCTGACAACTGCCAGCTGTTTAGTTAATATTGAGTCCATGGATGAGAGAGATCAATTGTCGTACGAGCCCCATTTCGATTAGAAATTGTGATAACTGAACTTAGCTAAAACTATCCTTGACTTTACTATCATAAATGATAGTAAAACTTACGGTAGTATTAGGCAAGTTCAGTGAAGATGAAGTGAAGTGAAGATGACAAAACAGGCCTTGTCGTTCATGGTGAGTGATTTATCAAAATTGACCTTTTCTAAAACGGGCCTGTTCGTTGGGAGTTCTTCGATTTCATTTTTTATACAATTCAGTAGAATAGTGAGCAAAGTACCATTTTGTTAGACTGGCTGATATGAGTATTGATTCGTAGTCATTCGTAGTCATCCCAGATATCGATCTATATATAGTATTCTACTAGGCCTGGGGATTTGTATCTGTTCAACCTTCTTTAGCGTATTGCGTTTCTCTCAGGTTTAACTTCTTTAATATCTAGAACTTCCACTTATTCTTTACTTTGTGTTTTTTGGTAGAACCTCTCAGTATTTCCTTCTTCTTTATTACTCTCTGAAGTTCAAAAAAATTGTTTGGGTATCACTATTTCTTCCATGTTGTTTAATTTTGTATCACTACTAAGATGACATTAGTTTTTGTCTCTTCTGATCGCTTGTTGTATGCATGTCCTGTATAATCTCTTGTATTCGTTTCTGTTTTCTACTTCCCGGTCAGCACGTTTCTCCATAACCAATAGTTGTGTGTTTCCACTAATCCACAAAGTTTTTCTTTCTTGTCCGATAGCATTGTTAGCAGTTTCTTTCAAAATATTTCAGATCTTTTATACAGTTCATTTGGTGGACAATCAGATTCTGTTTTGTTCCACAAGGCTTAAGTACGATTTCTGTCTTGATGAAGAATTCTTTTCTTAAAGTTTCCTCCTTTAGATTGTACAGATTGTATCGCGCGTGGCTTCAGTTTTTGCTTGTGAATTTTTGGAAATACCTGATTGTCAATTTGGATGTGACAAGCTAGTGATCTGTGTCAAAATGTGAACTTGGACGTACTTTGGAATACTCAGCATACTAGTAAACAATAGTTGTTTGGTGACTATCTCAGGTATCCGTGTGTGTCATTATTTGTAAGGTTGTGTCATTATTTGTAAGGTTGAAAGAAGCATTAGTTATTAAAATTATTTGCTTGACAGAAATCAGTTGAGTTGTTAACAATCTCCTAGGTCATAACATTCTATAACATGTTCTTTATTTTCATATTCACAAACTTTTTCGGTAAAATAGCTTATTATGATCGTTACTTCTCTTTATGACAAAAGTTTCATACTCTTAGGATGACGTGGTTTGAGGCATAGATTTGTATAATGTTTGTTCTTGTGGGTTTGGTGTTGATTTTTAGCCACTTTGATAATTTCTGGTTTATTTTAATTTTAATTTTTTCAATTATGTTGTGGTGGTGTTAGAGAATTGAATAGAATGTGATTATTTACTATTTTAGTATTTTGTCTGACATTGTATTATAGCTGTGAAAATAGCTCTTCTGAATGTTTTGTTCTGTATAAGGATAACTTCTCTTTGATTTAAATTTGTTTGAATACTATTTTATGTAAGAATTGTCACCCCCGTTGTAGCAGGTTAATTATAGAAATAAACATAAACATGTTTAAAAATATATATTTTCGAATTTTTATATTATTTGTAATAAAATAGTAAAATGATCGTTTGCAAGAGACAAATATATTGAGTGATCACAATCTTCGCATCCACGAAATATTGTAGCAGTGTTTACGCGCTTGCGAGAACAACGATATTCATTATAAAACATATACCAGCGGTGGACAGGATTTCAGAATCAGTGGCAAATTTTGATCTTGAAGGAGTACTTTTAACCCAAAAGTAGTATAATCACCCAGGATTAAAGTACTCCAGATTACAATCTATCCGGGTTAATTATACTATAGGTATTATCAACCCGGGTTGATTGTACTTTGGAGTATTATTGACCGGCTATCTGTTGTCACTTTGAAGTAAACAGTTATTGTTTTAGTGCATTTTTGTTAATACCAACAATAGCCTATGAATTTAAATATTAGTTAATTTATGTGATTGTTATTTTGATATTCAATTGTTATGTGATATTATAACTTCACAAGTTGTGTTGTTATATTCATATAACCTTAAATGTGTAAATGAAATAATGCTTTAGTGTATTTCTCACTAAAATAACCGCACTACTATAAATGAATAGTACATAATACGCATTTTCTTAATCCAATCGAATTTCCTGGGAACTTTATAACAGACATAATAGTTTATGTAATTTATTTAGTAATAATTCCGACTTGTTTCCATTCGTTGGTTCTTTTTATTTTATTTAAAATAAATGTAGAATAAGTAGAGTAAAATAATAGTATCATCCATAAAATTATAAATAAAATATACATCAATTAACAAATGCCCTACGCGAGGTGTATATTGATTTAAAGTTATCTGTATATATTTGTTATATATCTGTAAATGTATTGTTGAATATAGAGTTTAGTCACTGTTAAACTTAGTTGTAGATTCTTATATATTATTTGACCTTATTTGATAAAAAAAATAAAAAGTAGCGAAGAAAGAGATTAAAGATAGATAACATCGTACATATTAGCTTTGAAAGATAGAACACAATTATGTGGCGAATGAATTTAATAATAGAACTACAAAAAATAAATACTAGAAATAGATGTAATTATCTGTCTAACAAACTAGAAGTAACCGTTTTATTCTATTAATGTTGTATTGTATTCCACAGATCCATAGTTAGCAATGTAACTGAGAGAATGAAAATTCATTAACACGTATTCAGTTAATAATATCTATTTCAAATATGTTGTTAAATATCAATTTCTTTACACGTGTCAGTCAATTTAAAAAAGCAGTTTGCAATGTGTAGTAAAGTTACATTTAAAAAATTGTCAAATTAAATTTGCTACAAAAATTAGTTATGTTTTCTAGTTGTATCTTATATCCATGCGATACTGTTAAGAAGTATATATTTTCAGATAAGTTATAATTTTGGTTGAAGTAGTGAAGTATATATATAAAAGGCATTGCGTGAAAATTCTCCTGTGTTACTTCGTTAGTAATTATTTAGTGTTAAAAAGTTGAAAGATAAAATTGATATTTATTTCAATTCTATAACTATTTCAATGAAAAGAAAATTACTAATTATCGTGCTCATTCCGACAGTTTCCACTCATGCGGGCTGCAGGCTCAGAATTACACATCTAAACACATCACAGTTAAATACAGTCATACAA
This sequence comes from Coelogynopora nodosa, assembly GCA_034780555.1. Taxonomy (NCBI): domain Eukaryota; kingdom Metazoa; phylum Platyhelminthes; order Proseriata; family Coelogynoporidae; genus Coelogynopora; species Coelogynopora nodosa. The sequence goes on along the minus strand of JAUZND010046211.1, from coordinate 6,028 downwards.
TATAATAATACAATGTTAACACAAACCTCTACATGTTTCTTGCTTATATAATAATCAAATATAGTAACGCCGATATTACAATGATATTATTACAATTATATAATAACGATATGAATTTGCCTTTTACGAAGTCTTTTGTATGTACCGCCTCGTATTCTGCACGTATGAGTTTGTTTATGCAAGGTTATTAAATACGATTTATTTTCTACTATTTTTCATGACTACAATGAATTGGGAGGGATTAAGTGCACATTTTTAAATGTTATTTAATTTTTTTAATTATTTCTTAATTACACTGGTATTCATAATAATGTTTGCACAAATAACTGTATGTTGTATTAAATATGACTTGCTTATAAGAAATCTAAACTGTTTTGATCCATCACATCCAGATATTGAGATACTATAAACATAATTTACTCTATGAAAAGAAGTTATTATTCATTACAAACTTAACCTGTGTTAAGTAAAAATAAAATGATTATTCTAACATACATAATATTTTAATTTATGTTTAATTAATATTTAATTAATATTTTAATTTAATACAAAGACATAATAAACAAAATACAAAGAAATAATACATATTAATATTATATAATTGTCTGTGAAACTGAACCACGCCATCAAATTTATTAGTACATTTAAAAGTACAACACATTTTCGACATGATTTTTCTATCACTCAGACGAAAACAAAGCTTAGAAAACGAGATAATGATTATATATATATATACAAAATGCATAAATAATATTCCTTTTAAATGAAATACTCTTCATTCACACCAAAACAAAAACAAATCCTTTTTATTTATTATTGTTTCAAGAATATATATACATATTTTAACTTTATCCAATATGTAAATAGAAGTAAAAACTTGCAATAAATCCAATAATTTATTAGTTACTTGTTAAAATGTTTTAACAAAAAATTTACCTGGTATAGTTTCGGTTGAAGAGTTTTTTTAACTATACCTAGAAATTTAATAAACACTATAACATAGATTTATAAGATTGTTAAAGGATTTCTCAAATATTATTTTATTGGTAAAACCTCTGTATTTCCAATAAAATAATGATTACATCCTTTAATCTTGAAGATATCGAACCTATAATCTATATCATAGGTGTGAATACATTTTGAAAGCGCCGCTACTTATATTTCTACAAAAAAAGATTTTGCTTTTTGTATATGTAACAACATTTCTTCAAATATAAAGGTTTTTAATTTGATTGCTTTTGAAAAAAATTCGTATCAATATCTGATTTGCATGCAAAAGTTAACAAAAAAGTATATAATTGCATTGTTAAATCCTCATCCAAGCGAGGGGGTTCATATATATATAATTAGAGAAATATCTCATAAATGCAGACATTTAGGGCCTACAACAAAACAAATGGTGATTTTAGAATACCAAGCAAGTGTGCACTATTCATCGTAACTAAATAGAAAATATTAAACATTTCAGATATTAGACTATGCGTTGTGGATCAAAGAAATGTTAATCAGTTCTGTGATTTTCAAATGCGCGTCGTTTTAAAATAAAAATATGTAATAATTTGTTGTTAACGCGGAAAATTGATCCCACAATTTTTAAATCAGCCAATAAAATGTAATTATTTTTCTAGCGTTCGACTGGATGACCACTCTCTGAAATTGTTGTCGTGGTTGTATAGAACAGGCTCGAATCTCTATTTAGACTCTCTTGTTCATAGTCTAGTAACTTACTGTTCTGGTTGAGTGATAGTCGTCCTTGATTTGTTGTCATGAAGCAATTATTGTAAACTGTCACTGCTTGCGTTTGTGATTTCTATATTAAGTTTTGTTAACACATCAAGCTCCTACAATATCTAATTTTAGATACGTTAAAAGATAGGTGTTTATCATTTCATTATTTTTTCGTTTTATTAAGTATTTCAGAATGTATTTAACGTACTAAGAATTGAAGCGCTTAATCTTTCTTTTATTGTTGCAACACCTCCTTTTGCTTAAGTTCAAACTCATTAGTTCGTACTTAAGTTCAAGCTCATAAGTTCGTACTTAAGTTCAAGCTCATAAGTTCGTACTTAAGTTCAAGCTCATAAGTTCGTACTTAAGTTCAAGCTCAT
>JAUZND010046200.1:0-20225 GCA_034780555.1 Coelogynopora nodosa | reverse complement strand
TTAATAATTTAATAATTTAATAATTTAATAATTTAATAATTTAATAATTTAATAATTTAATAATTTAATAATTTAATCATTAAATATTTTGCTAATTTATGTCAACGATAATTAAATATTTGAAATATTTAATTATTATATTTTAATTTAGAACAATTGCACAATTTGTCAATGTGTTAGATAAATAACCCAGTAATTTCATCATTGTATATTGTATAACTATTTTCGATAAATCGACAATATACTATAATCTAACAATATTTTTAATATAATACTTTGATAAAATGTGACACTACTGTCTCTCTCTGAGAAAATTATGTTTTATAAATAGATATAGAATTTCTAACGCCTTACCTTTACAAAAAATCATTAGCCTTCATGCAATCATCTAATCATAGCAAGAAATAATTGAATTATTAATTGAACTAACTTTGTGTGGCTGAAAGTGTATTCAACCCGGAACTTATAACTTTACCTTTGAACCATTGTCTCCAGCGGTTCCATTGGCACCGTTATCTCCAGGCGCTCCAACTTCTCCCTAAGGTTAAGCAATAGTTCACATTTCGAAATAACAACAACAAAAGCATTGCAAAATTATACGTGTACCATTTAAAAATATATATCTATATATATAATATCATGCTTTTTTTCAGTGATCCTTGCAGTCAGTTAGTATGAAAGAGTTATGAAATATATATAGTTTTATTTGAGGAATGGGCATATTTAGAAGTTCAAGGCGTTCAATGTGACATTTTGATAAATATTATTTTTATTTATTAGTTCCATTCCATTTTATAAACAATTAATAAGTTTAAATGGCGATCTGCACTATTCATGTTAGTGCTAAATACGTTTTAAGTAATAAAAAGCACCAAATCAAAACCGTTACATTGGGTGGGGGGGTTTCGATTGGCTTTCGATTGGATAAATTGAAATATTAACAAAATTTCATTAAAATGATATAAATAATCGTAAATTAATTAAAATAAATTGGAATTGAAGTTAAATTCCAAAATATAAATGCGCAAATATAGAAGAAACGAAGTTTATAATGTTCTCAACATTGTTTTTACCTTATCGCCTTTCTCCGGTGATGGAGAGCCCTTGTCACCCTGAAAAGTAAATACGTAAGCGATGAATAACGATAATTCCCAGTAAGCAATGATATAGCAACGCGTTCTATATATATTATATTTTATATGTAAATTAATAGTTTACATGTCCAAACTGCATTTGGTAGCAAGTAATACAATTTTGACTAATTGTTTTACCTCACACCATGAGCTACTGTGCGGCATTTATTAATACGATATATATAATTTTTTTAATGTTTTCAGTTTATTCCTTGACAGTTGCTTAGACTGTCATTTTCTATACTACTGTATTTCTGGTTATTTAAATCTTTACTTACTAACTAGTTGGATATTTATTTATTACTTTCGGAGAGTTATTTCGTTTCAGTTTTAATATATGTAACGTGCAAATTCTTATCCCAACTTACGCCAGTAAAAAAAAAAAACTAAATTTTGCCATATAAGAGACTACTATATTTATTACTCAATATATTATAATATTTTTATTCCCTATTTCACTGGCTAATAAATATATAAATAGAAGTTATACTGGTCACTCTATACCATGCACAACTGTGACACAACATGTTATATGCGGGCTCGTGTTTGGCGTCAATAGGCCGCTGGGGATGTCACCTACCTTCGCCCCCTTAAGTCCTGCACTGTGGTGGCCAGACATTCCAACCTCCCCCTTCGCACCGGCTTGTCCACCCTTGCCTTTAGTTCCCGGATCCCCTTTTATGCCGTCTTCCCCTGCATCACTCTGCGGTCATTAGTTATATAGAAAGATGGTACATACTGTATATTATATCAGCTAACTCAAAAGCATGGATATAATAAATAGCATATTTGATTCAGCTATACTTGTGGTGTATCCATCTATTTGGCTTTACTGAATTTAGGCGCATAACATACATGCTGCATATAGTTTTAAGTGTGTCGTATATCATTTCGCTTTTAGTTGTAGATATATTTATTCTATTCTATATAGTTATCTTAAATATATAGTTTTACTGATTTTTCATTAGACATATTCGTTACATGCATCCAATGTTCATATACTCCAGTATACAATAGGTGCAGAGCCAAAGCTGTACCATGATATAGTTTATAATTATAATATAATTATTTAAATAATAATACCCGCATCATATACTACTAATCATATATACTACCAATAGAAAATTGCACTTACCTTTATCCCCTTGCAGCCTGGATCACCCTTTTCCCCTGTTAAACCGCGTGACCCATTATAGCCCTATAATGTAGAGTTAGTAATTTTAATGTACATTGTATATGAAATTGAATTAAACAAAAATTATTTATTTTAATGAAATTTCCAAAATATATTTTTTTAAAGGCAACATTTAGAGTTGTAAATACATTTCATCCAGTTTGTATTATACCAAACTATATAATTAAAAAGTATTCTACTTGTATTTGTTATTTTCACATATAGCGAGCGTTTTAAAAAATGATTAACATTTAAAATATAAAAAAGTAAGCGTTTTAAAAAAGATTAAAATATTTAAAATGTATTAGTTCTTTTGTATTTTCAGTTCATAATATGTTATTCTTCTAAATATTTTTTTTATTCAAATTTTGTAATTTAAATAATTTCAAATTAAATGTTTGAATATTTATTCAAAATAAGTTTCATGAAATTATTGTAATATAAAATAAAATTCCTTGAAAAAAACAACAACAAAAAAACTAAACCGGTAGGGAAAAAAATTGCGTTTTTATTTATTTATTATATTAAATTTATAAAATGCTGCAATATGAAGGGAATTCTACTACTTTGAAGGGAATTTGAAGGGAATATAAAGGGAATATGAAGGGAATATGAATGGAATTTGAAAGGAATATGAAGGGAAGTTTACCCTCTTCTTTCGGCTAATTAATCATAATACCAAATATCTCGTATCATCTTCGGCTATTATTTTATTGGCATATTCTTGGAAGAAGTAACTAGTAAAACCTTCCTACAAATCCCTGTGGTATCAATTCCGATTGTATTGAATTTAGAATTGAGTTGAGGCTATCTGTGTGTACCCGATAAAGCGAATTGTGCCCCATGTCTTATCAGAAATAATGTACATTATACAGGGTGTTCCCTACATTTGAGGCGTATTTTGCCCCATGTCTTATCAGGAAGAATGTATATTATACAGGGTGTTCCATACATTTGAGACGTATTGTATAGTTGTATAATTGTTTAGTAATATATAAAATAGTTTAACAGAAATGGTTGCGTACATTAAAATAAAAATTAAAAAATTAAAAAATGATCAATTGCCGAATGGATTATATTATCGAATGGCCCCCGAGATCGCACGTCGTTTGACCTCTTTTTATGGGGACATCCCAAATCATGTGTGTACATTATGCCAATCGGCCAACCACTTAAAGGAGCAGGCCAACATAGCATCAGAATTTGCTTAAATTAGTTCAGAAATGTTACAAAATAGGCATTGAGCATGTATAATACGACGTCAAAAATGTTCAGACGTAGAAGGCCGACAATTTGAACATTTATTTAATATACGTTACATTATACTAAACAAAACAGTGTAATAATTATGGTTCCATACACTAAAGTATATATTTTTTAATATTTTTTTATTCATTTACTACTCTGTTTTTATTTATTTATTTAATAATTTATTTTAATTTAATTTAATTTTCTATTTATTCATTTGTTCAATATTATTATTTTTTAATTTTTTTACTTTTAATTTCAAATTAAGTGGTTATAAGCTTAACAAAATAATGTTTTAAACTACATATAATTTATGATTTATGAATGGGACACTTTTTTTAGTTAACACGGCGACATATATATGAATTAGTTAGTATTTTCCATTAGTACTATCTCCATTAGTAGTATTTCCACTAGTAGTATTTGCATTAGTAGTATTTTCATTAGTAGTATTTCCATTAGTAGTATTTCTATTATTAGTATTTCCATTAGTAGTATTTCAATTAATAGTATTTCCATTAATAGTATTTCCATTAGTAGTATTTCCATAAGTATTTCCATTAGTATTATGACCATTAGTAGTATTTCCATTAATATTATTTCCATTAGTAGTATTTCCATTAGTAATATTTCCATTAGTAGTATTTCTATTTGTAGCAATTTCCATTAGTGGTATTTTAATTAGTAGTATTTTCTATTAGTGGTATTTTCATTAGTAGTATTTTCTATTAGTAGTATTTTCTATTAGTAGTATTTCCATTTGAAGTATTTACATTAGTAGTATTTCTATTTGAAGTATTTACATTAGTAGTATTTTTCATAAGTTTGTTTATATATAAAATGTGTTAACCTTTCACAACATACACAAAATAAAAGTTTTACCTCAGTTCCATTTATTCCTGAATTACCGTCAGCTCCGTCGCGGCCCTGAATTAGAAAAAAATAAAATTTTAATGAAAAGAATTTTCAATTAAACATGCTGCAAGGAAGGGAACATTGAATTGTTTTGAAAATATTATTCGCTCCACTATATTGACAGGTAAAATATGTCCCATAAATGTCTCACATTTGCCCCTAGATAGCCCCGAGGCCCGTGGACACCGGAGTCCCCCTTCTCTCCTTTAGATCCGGTATATCCTGTGACGGTACTGTTCTCTCCTGGGGATCCCCGAAGACCCGGATCTCCCGTGGGACCTATAACACCCTGATGCAAATAAATTGAAAACATCATCATTCTCACTTTCTAAAATGGCCAAGCGCTAGTTTTTAAAAATATATATATAATCGTTTTATAAAAATCCCATTATTTAGTCCTTGTCAGTTATAAAATTTGTTTTTCAATTTATCCTTTCATTGTTTAATTATAAAATTTGTTTTACAATTTGTCATTTGTCAAATTGTCATGTTTTACTTCATAATACGTTTGATATGATGTCATTAACTTAAATTTAAATATTTCGAATTTTTCTTCAAAAATATTATTTGTATAACTATACATTTTTTATATTCTATAACAATATTTGTATATATATATATATATATATATATATATATATATATATTTAACGCATACACCACTTGCATATAAAATAAAACATTTTCAATAGAATGTGAAATAACTCAGCTTATGTTATTATTTCTATATATTAAGCAGTATATTTCATATTTTGTGAAACAAATGAGTCCACCAATTTTGAATTAACGCTAACCTATAGGTTGCTACATTTGTTACTATGTACATTGTATATTGTTTAAATTAATCGATACTTCCCCGATCACGACTCGTCATGTCCGAAATTATAGTATGCCAATATAAGAAGACCGACCAGTCTTCACTTCGCCTCCAAGAATTGATATAATAATTTGACCATGTCATTTGTTGTCTCTGACTGCTTGCTCGATATTGCTCGATATAGCACCCAATGAGTATTTTATTAAATAAAAAGTAGCATGAAAGTAGCATGAAAGTAGTATGAAAGTAGCATGAAAGTTGTATGAAAGTAGTATGAAAGTAGTGTGAAAGTAGTATGAAAGTAGTATGAAAGTATTATGAAAGTAGTATGAAAGTAGTATGAAAGTAGTATGAAAGTAGTGTGAAAGTAGTATGAAAGTAGTATGAAAGTAGTATGAAAGTAGTATGAAAGTAGTATGAAAGTAGTATGAAAGTAGTATGAAAGCAGTATGAAAGTAGTGTGAAAGTAGTATGAAAGTAGTATGAAAGTATACTTCAGACCAACTTGTGAGATTAATTATATTATAAATAGGATACGTTAAATGATTTCTTATAATAAAACTATCTAAACAATTTGTAAATGTTAAATGTTAAGCTGTGATTGACACATATTCGAAAACTCTATTTTTTGTAACACAAATATATTACAGTATAAGTAACATTTCTCCTGGTTGGATAATGCAGATAATTATATTTAAAAAAATAATGTTATAATTAGTTAATGTTAACATAGTTTTGTTTAATACTTTTAACACCAACCTTGGAACCGACCTCTCCTACGCATTTGCATTTTTCTGGGGTACACACCTGTACACAGCGAGAAGTATCATTTTTCTGGAAGAAATAAATAAAAGGTGCAGAAAACATTGTATAAAAACATTATAATATGTAGATCTTTAAAACGAGACTATTACTAATTTTTAAATATTTTTTGAAGACAACTATATGTCTAACACGGTCAACAGTAGCGAACGGACTCTCGTGAAATGTATTTTTAAGGTAGTTTATTCTGTCACAAAGGTTTGGCCAAAATCGGATCCACACGTTCATTACTAATTTATATGATATTACTAGTTATGCGTGTTTCTATATCGCTGCATTATGTTGGGGGGAATGTCAATCGGTTGTGCGTCAATCCTGAGGTCGTGGTTGTGTTGGGGTTTCTTCAAAACATGACGTACGACAAGCTTTTGTCAGGTGGGACATTTTCGATGGCCCCAATTCTGTGTCTCGGTGAATGGGGGAAGGGGGGGAAGACTGAAGCGGCCCTTTACATAGGTAGAACATACCACCACATCCACGGAGAGATTAAAACACTTTTAGACACTTAGCGGTGTGTTACATGCTATACGCGGCCAATGTTAACATCCATGGGTGTGCCTTTTTATCAAGACATCAATTATAGAGTCGTGGTGGTCGGAAAGATGAAAAAACAGATAAGGAGGAATCAATTTGAAAGCAGCGGTTCCTATGTCTATAATTTACATTCTGAACAAAGTTTTGCGTCGTTTTCTATATTTATTTTTATATATATTTCCTTGGAAATAAAATCTTTTTCACAGAAAAAAATAACTGCATCATTTAGTAGTTATTGTGGGAGGTCGGTTCGTCATAATAACTAAAATGTCGCGTGTATATATATATATATATATATATAGATATATAGATATGTACAGGTATATTATGGAAGAGAATATCACAGACTATAAGATAATGTACGATGTCTAGATCAACTGTATTTAATTATTGTAAAATGTGTATCTCTTTTTATATATATACATCATTCTATATACATATATATATATATATATACAGACATAGGTAAAACCATTTTTTAAATTTATTTAAATTAGTCAATTTAAATTTAATTTAGAAAATAAAATCGATATTCATTACTCTGGTCATCCATAATTTCCTTGCATGATAATTGCTTTAGTATATATATTTTTAATATTTCATATTTTCCAATATACTTTAGTTGAATATATCTGTATTAGATAGATTTTATTAAATTGTACAGATAATAGAAAGTCTTGATATCTTTTTATCTTGAAATCACAAATATTTGTGACAATATGCGCGTTTTTATTCAATTAAGTTTATTGATTTTTTAAATTTACTGTATACTCAAAAAAAGTTTACTCTGGCATTAAGAATTGTATATTATATTCACTTTAACTGCAGTTGCATGCAAAAATATCTAATAAACTTTAATAATTGTTCACTTTGAGTTTTAAACATGTTTAACCTTCAACAAATTTCAATCTCAAAATAGTTTCTGAACAAACCAGAACATGTTAAGGAACATGTTGTAGATCTGCGCACCATCACCAACATTTAGTAATACAAATCTAAACTTTTTCGAATAAATTATATTAACTTATTTTTTTAAAATTTATTATGAATACATACAGTTAATACCTCTTTAAATGATTTTAAAACCATTATGTGTTTCCTATTTGATTTTATAATATATAATCATAATTTTGATATTGATTTGAGTAATTTGTGTACGATTACAAACAAATATCTAATCTTATGTAAATCGTGTTGTTTCAAAAGTTTACAATGTTCAGTATAAATTATCTGTTTTTAATCGTCTATTAAACTTTGATTAAATATACATAATTGACATAGATTAAATATATATCGTAATTTACCCAGATTTTCGGCGTTTAGACAATGTAGTGGTATACTCGTCGTTATAAACGGTATATATGAATTGTTTAAACGCTTCAATCTGTGTAAATCTTGTTGTATATCATGCCATTATTTTTTCGATTTTTTTAATTGTCTATATACTTGTGTCTACTGCGATTTACTTTTTATTAACAACAAAATATGAGATTTTGATGATGCTTATGGATGCATAACTTCATTAACCTTTTTGCTCCTGCGTTTTACATTTATAGTTTCAATAACCATTGGTTTTGTTAATAATATACAATTTATTAATCTCTCTAGTATTGTAAAAAAATTACCAAAAAATGGATCTCCCCAGTTAATATTGTTGCTTTCATTCCTCACCATACGACCCAAACAACAAAGCAATCGATAAATAATAAACAGAAACATCCAGCATTCTAAACGGGGATTCCATTCCATTCCATTCCAAAAAAGCATTCCAATATAGCGGAAAACCCAGCGGGCAACTCAGAAAGAACATCAATCAAAGCGGATTTATACAAATTTTAACATTTCACTTAAAAATGTGACAAATGCAGGGTCGTGCGCAGTCAGCTAAAGCGCTGTGCCGCGCCTGTCTCAGGTAACCTATAACGGGCCCCGAACTAAGCCCCCCCTTAATTCGTCGTTTAATGCATCTCTCTCTCTCTCTCTCTCTGTTAGTACATCGATCCTAAGGATATAGCGCCAGCCCCAGCTGCAGCAGTTATAGTACGCGGGAATTGGTTCAGCACAAAGTGTGCAGGAGAAGATAAACTGAGCTGACCTCATGGTTGGTATATGTATATATAGATATATATATATATATATAAGCATTCAATTTTTTTATTTATGAAGTAAAGAAAAAAAAAGACGGTGTTTACTATATCCGTCAGAAATGTTTACCAGCCGTTGATCCACGAAACCACTAGATATTAAATAACTATTAGATGATTTGTTTTCTTCTCTTCCAAGTGAGCCAAGGCAAATTGGTATACTGGTCTACAGAATTTACTAGGCGAATGGCACTTTTTACCCATATTTCAAATTGGGACAAACTGCCGCCCTGAAGGCATGTCAAATGGTGTCGCTATGGGATGTTTTGCAATATGAATCATGTTATATAAATATTGATTTGTATATTGATTTGGATCGATGATGTGGACCACGATAACTGCGCGCGCATATAAATAAAAAAATAAAGTAAATATATTGTAAAATACTAACATATTTGTGGCGGTCATTTGATGTGTGGAGGAGTTTATACCGTTTAAAAGACACGAAAAGGTTATTTAGGTTTTTCCTCTTCTTCTTTATGTGGTTAAGTAACTATAGCAGCATTTTGTAGCTAGAAGGGTGAAAATGTTGATTCCATTGCGTTACCTTTTTAATTAATTTACATTTTATCAAATATCTCTAATAAATGATAGTTTTTTCAATGTATTTTTTGTATCTTTTATCAGTATAAACTAGCACACTATAATTTTAATTTGTTCAAAAATTACAAAAGTCAGAAACCTAATTCCTTTGGGTTTTGCAAGGGGACGCTTGTTTAACATTTGAAAAAACTATTTGTATTGTAAAAATATGTTTTTTATATTTATTGCATCATGTAGCAATTAAACCGTATTATTGATTATTGATTATATATTTAGTTTAGTTTATTAGCTTGTTAAAATGTTCTTATTGTGAGTTATCGGATCTTGTAAAGAATTTTATTTATAAAAGAATATAATCCTCAAAGTTGTCTTTTGAATAAAGTCGTAAGATTAGCTAAATTCCACAAAATTTTTATGAAATTAATATCAGGAATATTTAGATTATAATATCTGCAAAATGTTATGATATAGTCTCAAAAAGTTTTACAAGACAGGAGGATTGTTTTTATTTTATTTTAATATAATATCAATAAATTACGTCATAATTGTCCCCGCATGTGATTAATTCAAAAAATGATGGAAATCTTTTTGACCGATATAGGTATAGGCTATACAGCTTGTGTTTAAAAGACTCAGCTTTATCTTATACTTTCTTATTGAGCTTGAACATATATTTATGGGAGAATGTCCGTATTTTTACTGAACTTCCCCTCTCCTCCTCCTTTTGGTTGTTTTATTCTTTTCAATAATGGTTTAGTTTAAACATTGAACATTAGGGCAGATCTAAATAAATACAATTCAATCTCGGTATATAACCGATTACAATAATTATATTTCATTATCTAAACTCTGTTCAACTTCTGATGGTTTAATTGTTGTTATATTATTGTTGAAATTAAATTGTTTTTATTGTTATTATGTATTATAATTATGGCCTATTTGAAAATAAATGCCTATGTGTATATATATACATCTTCAATGATTTATGCATTAAACTAGCAAGACATGATGAAATAAAACAAGGCAGCAAATAACTAAAAATCTAGAAAGCAATAAAACAATAAATAATAATCCATGCAATAAGCATTAGTGAACAAATGTATAAAAACAAAAAGATTGTGTTTTCGCTATGTCTGACAATTGCAGAATCACACAGGGATTGATGTTTCAACAAAGGTTTTGAAAGTGTAATGCTTTGAAAACTGTTTTGTCTGTGTCTGTTCTTTTTCATCCTTATCGCAGTCACACATTGCCTTCATTGCTTTTCGAAATCGTCGATACTTATTTGTACTTATGATCGAAGTTAAACCGTTTCCCAATCAATTGATGGGAAAATACTGCTATTATCAAAAGTACAATATGTGTTACGAAATTGTATATACATAAGACATACATTTGTAACGTTTATAATATACACTAAGTGCTTATACCATCGAAAATATTAATAAATTATGTTGAATACAATTTGAATTAGCATTTTATTCATTTGTTTAACGATGTAGTTTGTCATACACCCTAATATTTTTTTAAATGTTGATTAGAGTAGTATAGGAAGAATGGATTCGACCGCAGTTATAAATAGATTTATGAGTCATGGCTAAAAATAGATTTTTTTACCCCTCCCCCTACCCCCAATTTTTTTTTCAAAATTTATAATTAAAAAAATGTATATATATATATATATTTTAATATATAAATATTTGCACATTTTTAGCTAATTTGAACCGAGTATTAGTTTTTTGGCTAATATGGCTTCCTATTGACCGATTTGGAGAAAATTGAGTTCGTTTCCGACTAATTCAAGGTCAATGAGTTCGATTTTTCTACTTATAAGTTGATCAGCCAATCAGAATCAAGTATTTGGTTTTTTATATAGTGCGCGTGGAACTTACCTCTGCTCCAACATGGCTCACTAATAATGTTTGAGAGAGGACTGTTGCAGCTAGCCTGAAAAAACAAAATGCGGTTAATAATAATATTAAAGATGTACTGCTTTAGTTTTGAAACATTTCCGATAGTACGTCACCAGGCAAATTAAAATGAATGACATTACAGTTTGAAATGCATGCAAATAATTGGATTGTATATATATATATATATATGAAATATCTCAGTTAATATTTTAATTTATTTATTAATACATTTTCAGATTTCCACTCAACCGTTTGTACTTCTATCTGATATATTATTGTCCAGCAATTTGTGTGGATAATAGCATAATTTGGTGTACAATATATTAGTGTCATTCATTCAGTACCGAGTACTGCTCTCATATCCTGATGAATGTCTTTCATGACATTATTGAAATTAGACAATTATTAAATACCTTCTGTTAAGTACCTTCTGCAAGGCATATACTTATATTCGCAACTCCGCCTATATTCTCAACAAATTGTTTTAGATAATAAATCAATCGAATCTCTGGAAAGATTATATTAATTTGGAATGTGAAAATTTTCAGTTTCTATGTTCTTTTCAAAAAGGGAAGTTTACCGATTTTTGCGTCACGAAAATGTTTATCTTGAACAAAAAACAATGAAATAGAAATTTATTGAAACCGATATTTTAGAATTTTCTAAAAAAAAAACTATTATTACTTTTTTGAAAAGCAACATTCCCTGTCAAACATTCATTTGCTGCCGCAGTATAAATATTTTAAGGGGGCTATTAGCAAAGTTGCCTATTGCCAGAACAATACAAAAATCCCTGCATTGTTATATGGTTCTGTATTCGTATATAATAAAATGTATTATGAAAATATATCATGTGGCATTCTAAGGAAATTTATTAACTTATTAAATGCCACAGAACTGAGACTGGCATACGATATTGAAATACCCACCCATCAATGATCTTATATTAATCAATATAGAAGATTATAGAAATAAGATAGTCTCCTTAGATATAATATTAATATTAATGGGGTTTTCTGTGATGAAATGGTACATATTTGTTTTACTATGCCATTATTATGTAAGTGACCTAAGCATAGACAGTATTTCCCCAAAATACGCCCTGTGAAGGGAAAAAACATCGTCTGTCTCTCAGTATATATTAATCAGAGCCATACGTTTAAGGTTATCATTTGTAAAAACAATGGTATAGATTCAAACATCAGATAATCTTAATTTTAAATGTAAATGGATTTTTTCTATTTTTGATACCGAAACGAAGGTGTTTTTTGTTCGAAAAGTACAAAAAATTATTATTTGTCCAGTTTACCTGTCTCATTTGTTTTATTTGTAAAATATTTAGAGTTTGACTGGAATTTGATAAATTGATAATTCTATACACAATCAATTTGATTAAATGAGCCACCGTGATTAATTACGATTTTTAAACCCTTAAACTGCTTAAACTCTATGTATTTTACCTTTTTATAATTAGTTACATTTCCAGCTATTTATAGAATATTTACAGAATGGTAATTTATTTCCATCTTTATTATTACTAAGTCAAAGAGCTGACAAAAGTGGTACACGCTAACGTCATTATTGGACAATCATTATATATATATATATTTAGCTTCACTGTATTGATGAAGTTGTGAGAATGTACGTTATAAAACCGTACATCTGGTAAAAAAAGGCGATTGTAGAACGCAGTTATTCCGAGGCGCTGGGGGACGTATGTGGGGAGAGGCAACATCCAGATGTTGTTGTCATCAAAACGAATAGACGTTATAATTTGAATCCCATGCGGAGTATTTATCTTTCTGTTTTGATGGGCATATCAGTTTATCAGGTAAAATAACCTGTCTTACACCCCCCCCCGTCTGGCTACGTTCCTATAATGTACAGTATACACACAAACCGCCCCAACATGCAGTGGTATCCGGTTTTTAACAGCTAATTTTCATTAGGTAATGTGAATAAATCTGTCTCACATGGCTCATAAACGTCAATATTGAAGAGGAAATGTTGAGAAAGCTAAATCTGTTTTGATTTTTATACAGTGTGGGAGCTACTGATTTATTATGTTAATTATCGTAAACGTATTACATGCTTCCAAGCAATCATTTTAAACTTATAATTATATATATATATCTAAATTGACTTTTCAATTGAGACGACAACAGTGGATGAACTAAATTTCAATCTGTGCCTGATCGCTTTTCAACACAGGATGAAAATCAGGGCATTTATAAACAACTCTAATCATATTTAGGTAAATTAATTTGTGCGTGAAAGTTTTGGGAAAAATAACAACTTTGTCAAAGCTTTTGCGTGTGATGTTTATAATTAGGTATGCGTAGTACGTACATACTTAATGAAGTGGATACAAATGTGGATAAGTTTGACTATGTGACGCAGATCTTCACAGATCTTCTAGATGCTCTTCTAGAATAATATGTTTGCTACACATGCCGCACTTTTAACGAGTACTCGATATGGTGCAACGCTTAGCCGCTTATTCCTGCCGTCGAATCTGATATGCTTAAGTCTGTTTTTTCCCTGAGTTTTGTGAAGCGAATATTTTGTCAGAATTAAAAGAGTTACTTTTATTTGTTGTAAAATAATGGAATTCAACTGAATTGCAATTTTCATGCTCGATTACTTGGTTGAATTGTTATTTTTGTTGTTTATAACTTTCATAAATGATGTCAAATATAAGTAGTGGAGGGGACGTTATTCCATTTTTGTCTTCAAAGAAATTAAGTTTTTAATTGAACGATGTAAAGTATGACGTTGATTTTTTTACTCAGTGGCTATAATACTTTTATCTAACTAAAACATAATATTTAATATAATAATAATTTTATCGTAAAAAATATACATTTAACTTAAATAATAAAATTAATTATTTAAATATTCCGCAAAAATTATAATAATACTCAAATAGTATTTATTACTTATAGCTTATTTATATAAGTAGTATAGTAATAAATAACACCAAATTATTATATATCTGGTGATCTGGAATCAGATTCAAAAGAAGCAAGTTAATTGGTTACGTTGATCAAAAGTTATAGCACATATGGGTCAATATATAACATATATATGGTTATTTTCTTATAGTTTTTCTAAACTGGATCGGAGTTTGTGACAATCAGGTCACAAAATTATACTAATTGATAAAAAAATTGAAAACTACACAAGTATATAGAAAGTATCTGCATACCAAATTTTAGCTTAATCGCATGATAGGAAGTTTGTTTTTCTAAGGGAGGAGGGGGTTGCTGGTAAATACCCCCCTCCACGAATAAAACCCTACAAAATAAGTCCATGGGTTAAGGGTTAATCAAATGAATTATACCAACCTTATTTTTTAAATTATATGTTTTTAAGCTTGAAGAAATATGTAATGAAATAAAGGCATATTTTTGTAAGTGATACAAGTTACCAATTATCAACAGTCAAATAACCTATAATTGTGTTACTAATGAAAATATAATGTCTGCAATAATGTGATCCATAGTAATAATTGAAACATATATAAAACTTAATATTAGGTATCATATATTTTAGTACTAATTCCTATAACATGGATATTTTGTCCAGGGTACATATTTTACATAAACCCTTGGCTAACATAGAGGCCTACACGAATACGTCACAATGAATTGGTCACAGAAATAGCTAAAGTGCTGTGCATACTAAATCAATATTTGCGTAGTACTCCAAAACAGGGAACTGTTTCTGTATGTATATATATGTATATATATGTTTCTGTATGTATATATAGCTTAGCCCAGCGTATAACAATAAACATAAACGATACATTTGTTTTGTTTATTTGACCGGTGTAGATGTAGTAATTTACGGTAATTTGTGGAAGTGTAGTACGCACACAAATACTATATCATATTTACACAACTAAATAAATATATATGTGTGTAATAATCAACTATTAAATATTGAGAATTGTTTTCAATTAAGTTTTTACGGTCTAACTATTCCTAAAACAAAATCCATAATTTAAGCGTCCACGTTTATGACTTTTCTAAATTTATCTATTTTATAATACATATTTATAGTATTGTGGTTTTATAGTTCCATGTTGCACTTTTCATTTTAATTTTATTTAAATCAGTTCGTTATATCTAGCAAAGGCGGTCAAAATAGATTCGTTTAAACGAAGTGAATACTTTTTACGTAACGTTTTGTAATGATATATATATGCACGATTTCGTTGTGATATATTTTACTATTTAAAATCGTTAGCGTTATATATCCGATATTAAAGAATAAATGTAACAACCTTCAAATTGTTAGAAATTAATTTGAAATTCTAAAATCTTGTAAAAGTCAAGTTGCTGTAAATATTTATATCCATATAGACCTTGACATCTCGGTTACCTTTGATATAAATATAGTTAGACATTTTTAATTTGTGTTCAAATTCAAAACAAGTGACAACGCTGTGCGGCTCATTTCTATAGAAGACTTAAAAACATCTTAACTCCAATATTTAAATTCACACAAACTGCTTGTTAACAATATCCATATAATATATATATATATATATACTTTATACAGTCTTAAATGTTATAGTTACCCGTTTTCGTTCATATTCGCGTGTAATCCGTATGACAGTATTTAGATTTAGATTCAGGAAATTTATATATTTTTATCTTTCACAAAAAGGTCACGTGAGTTAACAATTGTGACAAAATTACATCATCATATTTTAACCGTTGATGTAAATTAAACAAAATTGCACGGCTTACTTTCTAGAGGAATCTCACGCTTAATTTAATGATATTACCCTTAAAGGATTTTGAAACAATTAGTCATACCGATATTGCGAAATGAATTTTAAAAAAGTTTTTGACGTAATTTAGAAGAAGACCTATTTTTGACTTTTCGACTTCACTGTCTTTGTACGCTCATGTTTACAAACCCCTCAGAGTAATATACAATATGAAATTGGTTATATTAAAATATAATAAATATAGCATGCATATAAGTATACCGTAAGATAAGGGAATGGTTTCGGTTTAGCTCTGAATTTTTACCAATTTACCAATTAGCAACTAGCAATTGCCAATTAGAAATTATTACCATTACTTATTGGACTTAAACTTATTAAATTTGCGTATGCCACGCAGCAAGAAAACATATTATTTAAAGAGGTTCGATACTTACAAAAGAAATGAGTTTTGCAACAATGCTCTCATCATATTCCGTAACAACGGTAAGACTATCGTAAACAATTTTCTAAATGACTTAATAATAAATCCGTTCTTTGAATATAATATATGGTTTTGGAGCTGCTACAATTTGTTCACAGAAATTGGGTAATCTAATTACTCACAAATCCACAGTGCGGCAATAGCGTGCGTATAAGTGCAGACGTCAAACATACACATTTAGGGAAATATATAATCGACGATGTATTTTTTGGTGGCCTTTCTTATTGGTTAATATTAGAGAAACATGCGATATAATATAGTTAAGGCTGACCTTCTGCAAGCTCAAGAAGAATGTTTATTAATATAAACTGAATATATAATCTGTTATTTTCATCGTTTAAATACGAAAAAAGTCATATTTGTTTTGATTTCAGAATTGTATTTTAATGTGAGAATGCTTCTAATAATATTTTTTTATCAATTGAAAACGAAATATCCATTCCAAAGATAAATATTAATATATCATTTCTATAGGGATACTTGATTATTATTATTATAAAGTTACTGGAACATTTTTTATCAAGGTGGTCAAATGTATAGATAGTAAGTATACTGTCTATAAACTTCCAATTTCAATTACAAACTCCTAAATCTCTTCTTATTGTTGTTAATGTTTAGTTTAAATATTGCTTATCTTTTAATAAAAAGTAATGCTTTTTGTAACAATATTTACAATAATGTTATTTAATCCATATTATTTGATTAATTCGTTCCTTAACATTTACAGCATATTTAAACCGATAGTTCAATATACAATATAGGATAAATAACTAAATTATTTATAATTATAAAGTAATTACTGTATTAAGAATAAATAAAGATTGATAATTTATTATCCAGTGTTACAGTTTAGGTTCCTAACCAGTACAAAAAATCGATATATAAAAGTTATATTTATGCAATATGAATTATTTCCGTGTATTACATGTAAGCATAACATATTGAAATTTAAACTAAAAAATGACGTATAGAAATTAGTGTATTATACGTTATGAAATATATCCAACGATATTTCATATTATATTTATATATATTATATTATATAATATTTCATATATAACGACTTCTAAACAGTATCATCTGGACAGCTCACTCGATTCTGGCGCCTACATTAGTAGGCCGATTTCAGGCATATTTCACAGTAGTAGTGGTTGTATCGATTTCAGATAGATTCTACAGATAGATTCTGCCCGACCCCTCCCCCTCCTTAACTTTCAGAATGTAATAGTTAGTAATACTACAAATATTTGTAATATTAATAATAGTTAGTAATGTAATATGAACACTGTCCGTTTATTAACCAACATACTAATTCTAATTAACTGGATTTCAAACTTACGTCAAACGAATCCTAAATATTTAAAAAAATCAACAAATTCTTTCAGAAAGGTTAATTTCCAGTCATTCTTAGACAGCACTAGGTCTCGAGTAATATCTCGATTGCGCTTGCAAATGAAGTCATTCTTCACATTTAACACATTCCAAAGTTTCAAGAAAGCCTTCAGATCTGTTACAGTGTCTTTGAATCCATACACATTTAAAGCATGAATAGTACTCTGGTGAATTACGGAAACGGCGAGCTTGACGCTTGTTTTTTCGATATTTTTCGGATTGAGCACAGAGTTGTTCAATTTTGAGTGGTATGGACTGTTTTATTTCAAAAACTTTATAAATTTCGGCAAAATTCGCTTCCGTTGGTTCTATCAATATGGGAAAATTACTGGGACATTTGAACAGGCGCCGCTTTTGAAAGTTGTACAAATTCTTAACGTTATGCGTAGAGTCAAATAATAAATAAATCACACAAATTTTATAAAAACTTTCTGAAAAAATCAGAATCAAGATATTGTTTCGTGTAAAAGCTTTATAAGCCGCTGTACTGGTGGAATACACCAAGTACGAAATTAGAATCGTTTCAGGTGAATATCATCTGCCTTGCTTAGCAGCGTTACACATTTGCAGCTGTTCAATAATAAATAAACTGTAAACGACCAATTTGATCAGTGTCCATATAAGTATCAACATCGGACACATGTTTCTAAAACAGTAATAATACATTAAACAATACATAGCGTAACACAAAATACAATTTTAAAACAGCAGTTTACCTGCAAGCATTCAGGGACAAGTTATCAGGGACTACATCTTCATCCAAATCCAATGAACCAATAAAGGCCATCGTTTGGCATTTCGAAGAGCGCTTTCAAATACCATTCGAAAAACCAGGCCCTTTCAAATTCAGATATGAGTCAATAAAAATTTCTTAACTTTTATTTTCATTAGAACTTAATGATTTGTTATTGATTTTCAAGTTTTTTAAACTGAGTTCAGCTCTCTAGTAATTTCTAATAAAAGTCAATAAATATTTTCAACTAAATTTAATCAACTAGCCCTCTATTTTAAGTTATTATAATAAGTATATATTATGTAAATAATAATGAATTTAGCGTTGGAAAAAGGGGGGTAGGAAGATGGAGGAAGGAGATAGAGGCGTGCAGGATGGAGGGAGGCGTGGGAAAGGGGAGAGAGAGAGAGAGAGAGAGAGAGAGGAGAGAAAAGGGCCCGCTGCAGCACTTTAATAATTTCATAGAAATTGGGAAAGGTGGGTAGGAAATAGGATTTATTGGACTATTATTGCACTTGATAAATGTCATAGACATATACAATACATTCCGAAATTGTATTTGATACAATTTGTAAATTGTATATATTTGGAAGATCATTATCACCAAAACATTAATAAAAAGTGTTTTTCAGGTGTTGTCAAACGATCCATGGGTTTAGATATGTATCTAAGAGCACTTGACAGTTTTACGCGTGAAATTTAATGTAATGAAATTATATTTGCCAAATGCAAATTAGTCGACTTTTTTAGCCAAATAATCTCTGGATTACGTTCAATAATAAATTAATGCCCATTCATTCCATCATTGTAACCCTTTTGGTGCTATAATAGGGGTCAAATCAACATTTTGTGACTATCGATAAACTCTGATTAATACATGTTCAACTCGATTGTTTGCATTGAAAATAAATGTACTCGACATTAAAAACATTTGTTCAATTCTTACGAGAGCGATAAATGTAATGCGACCACTACTTGAAACAATATACATTATTTTGTGCGCATTTTATTCAATATTATTGTTAATTCTGATTTCAAAGAGAAAGTATTTAAAAGAAGTGTGCATTCTTGACTTTGCAGAAATAAAAATTCTACTTCTTTACAGTGCGGTTCATGTTCTTTAAAATTGTAACTATCAATTTCTATATTATAAATTTATTCATAAATAACCGAATAACACAACTTAGTTTTGAATAAATAATGTGTCAACTAATGTGATCAAATTGAAGAAAGTAAAATGGAAATGTACCTAGTTGAAAAGGCGCTTTCGTCTTATTTATTAAGCCTTCCTTAGTTTCTATATTTATTGTAAATATTTTACATAAATAATGTATAGAATAATTATCTACGTGAATGTAATAATAATTATTTAGGTAAATATAATAATAATTATTTAGGTGAATGTAATAATAATTATTTAGGTGAATGTAATAATAATTATTTAGGTGAAGCATATGCATTTGAATCAAAGTGGGATATTATTATACCCACCTCACAGGTGTCAAAATAATCAACTTCAATATCAATGAATGCTATCGTGCCATTTATTTTACACGGTGGATGACAATAGGAGAACATGGTATGTCTTAGTCAATAACCAGTAGAGCCGTAACCATCAGCACCGCGAACAGTATC
>JAUZND010046189.1:0-20227 GCA_034780555.1 Coelogynopora nodosa | reverse complement strand
GGTTACCAGTTTCTGTTGAAGACTAGTTGCCTTGTCTTTCATATTACAAGAAGGACTGCTGGTAATCATAGTCAGGTATTTGATGATGGCTTCATAGCTACCAAGAAGATTGGTGAGTGCTCAATGAGTATGAGCTACCCAGTGATTACCTCTGACACGAGTAGGGATAAGTAGTTTGACTTTCAGATTGGCAGCAACCTCTTTGAGCTCAGAACATAATGTTGGACTATTGTGATAAAACAGATACAAAGCCAGTAATGTCTCATCAATTTCTTTTTGATAAATTCACCCCCTAAAAAATCATTGCCCAGCCAGGCAATCTATATGCATCCCAGGGATGCCACCAGGCAATACGTAGTTTGTGCACTGATAATTACATAATTTACATATTATCAGATCCAGACAAAAACAGTCTCAAGCTTTCAGACTAGACTGTTAAAACTACTATGCTGAGCTTACATTTAATTATTCTGTATTTTCACATAAAGTGCATCTGTTGCTGAAGAAGTTAAGCACAATAAGTAAGTTGAAAGATATTGTTACATAAGTTTTTATGTTTTCCCAATCAAATGTAGAAACAGGACAAAAAAGTAATTCAAAATAATTTTTGTTTTAATATTTTTCGATTTTGTTTTAAGAAATGTTACTCTTAAAACAACAAAAATTATTAGAGTGGAAAAACAAAAAACAGTTAAGGAGAGTGCTAGTTGAAAACACAACATCATGTAGAATAATTGGCTCATTCTTTTTGTCATCAATGCCACTATCCTCCTCTTCATTGACAGCCCTGGCAAATGGCACCCTCCTTCTATTCAGTTATGGCTCTGGCAATGGTGCCCTCCTCCTCTTCTTCAGTGATGATTCTGGCAATGGTATCCTCCTCCACTTCTTCAGTGATGATTCTGGCAATGGTATCCTCCTCCACTTCTTCAGTGATGATTCTGGCAATGGTGTCCTCCTCCTCCTCTTCAGTGATGGCTCTGGTAATGGTGTCCTCCTCCTCTTCTTCAGTGATGATTCTGGCAATGGTGCCCTCCTCCTCTGCTTCAGTCATCTCACTGACACAGTGTTATACCCCTATTGCTCATTATGGTTTTATTGATGAAGAAGCAAAGATGTAGTTAATTTATTGATAGGAAACCAGAATCTAGCTTTATATTACCATAGTCCATACTCCAAATTTTGACTCTCATGAGAAGACTGGCATATCAATATAATAATTTAACAGTCAGTGGCTGGACAAATATTCTTGGTTGGTTTACAGCAAAAATATTAATATGAGTGCCTGCTTAGCTTGCCATCTGTTCCCATCAATAGGGAAAAAGCAAGCAGAAGTTTTTGTTTCTCATCCCCCAAACCTGCTTTCCTCATTTTAAAGATGAGGCTAATACATATAAACTTCATAACCAGGAACACCTTATTTCTATGGATAGATTTAGACATTTCATGATAAACCACAACAACCCAAAAAAACAGATTGACTATAAAATAAATTCAGCAGATCAAGAACATCTTTATCAGAACATGGATCTTTTGACATCTCTAATTAGACCTCTGCTGTTCTGTAAGTAGACTTCCACTGCATGTTGATGTAGACAATAACTATTTTTGACACTAATGAAGATTCTTTAAGTGGCATGTTTCATGGTTTACTCCACTTTTTAATGGATGCTGAGGATGTTGTTCTAAAATTGTACTTGAAGTCTGCAAAAAGGAATGCTGTATATACTTTATTGCTGGCTCAGAATGTAATTGTCAAGATTTGCCAAGAGATCAAGGATGAGATATTGAAGGAAATATAAAGTAAAGAAATTTGGACAAAGTCTCTTTACCTGACTTGTCAAATTGGGAATAGTTAGGCATTGCTGTACATTACACAAAAAAAAATTAGCCAGTTGAGCACCTTTTATATTTTGAAAAATGTTCCTTAATTACTGGTAAAGCAATTTTATAATCAATACCTTAGTGGTAAATGGACTTAGCATCCAAGTCTTATGATCATTAAATTAGAATAAAGTAAAATTGGAATGTTATTGCAGATTTGGAAAAATCTTTAAAATAATATCAAATTTACAATGAATAAAGCAAATTTCCACTAAAATGTGGAAGATTCACACCCCTTCATCAGATTCAGGATTTATTTTGCCATCTGTTTATTATTCAGAATCAGCATCAGGTTTAGTTTCAGGTGCTTGGCATAGCCATCGGCATTTTTTGGAATCAAAATCAGGTTTTATTAAAGTAATTACTAATTGGCATAGCCATATAGGCATTGGTTTTTACTATCTATAGCCATTATTAAATTTATGACTATTATATAGTCATAAGTTCAATAATTATTGGAGTTGGGGAGGTCACAGGCCTGTATTTAGTACTTTGCCCCTTGCAAAATACTATAAAGTCTAAATATGGGCCTGCTGCATGTGATCCAACAGCCTTAGGTCCCTCTTTCTAAACCATAATTAATTTAAAATGTTATATCTCCACCTATGGATGGAAAAATAATTTCTAGGCTATGTGTCCGCCTAGGTTATATATATACATAATACCTTATATAAATATGAAAATAGTGTTATACTATATTTGTATTAATAAAACATATGTTGAACAGTATTTTCATATTTATATTAGCTATTATGTATATATATAACCCAGAAAAAAATATTTCCGACTAGGCGGATACATAGCCTACAAATTCTTTTTCCGTCTAGGCGGAGATATAATATCTTCGATAATTAATTAACATTGCACTGAGACTGAGTTGATACATCTGGTACTCGATGTTGCCAGAATAGAAACGATAAAAAAAGGGAAGACATTACTTAAAGATATATGATAACAATACAAACAATATAATTTGTTTGTGATAAGAGATACTCTTACTTACCCAGAAAGATTTAAATATAATTATTATTTAATAGGTAATAGCAATAAATGTTTTCAAAAATTATAACAATTCATACATAATTCAAAATTGTTGCTTCAAACTTTGATGTCCCTTAAATAAAATTATTACAAAAATGATTCTTTTAAAATATGACACACAAATCAGTTTAGAAATATTTTAACAATTAATTATCTAAAATTAAAAGCCAGCAAACTGCAACTATAAATGTTTATATCAAATGTTTATATTATAAAATGTTCAGTGTTCAACACTTTTATAAAAACATTTTTTTAATTAAATAATTATTTATTAAGATGCTAAAAGCTACTGAACAATATTTCGATAAAGTTCAACTATTACGTCAAAAACGTAATATATTTTTGCCTTAATATTGGATTTTCAATATATACTTATGTTTATTTAATAACATATTATTATTTATTTTAACAATGTTTATACTATTGTGAAGTAAAACGTTATTACAAAAAATTTCTTTTGCGTGAAAGGAATAATTGAAGTAACATAAAGTAAAAGCTTATGTTATTTTGAGACAGATAATCATATACTTCTAATTTAAGATAATTTGTTGTAGTTTTCTAGGTATAAATTGATTTCCACTGCTTAAATATATATATACAAATTTGTGACATAGTAAGTTTTGAACTTATTATTTATGTAACTATAATTATTTATAATTAATAAATTAAATAATAATACATTATATCCATATATTAACTGTGTTGTTCTTCTCGTTACATTTATATTAGAGATAAGCATAAAACATAAAAAATGAAGCACAAAAAATTAAAGGTGTTATTCAGAACGTTATACAGTAAAGAAAACATTTTGGTCCATTTGTTAAATGAAGTGGTCATAATTAATATATATCATTGTCCACAAATTCCAGCTCTCTATCTTTGGCCTTGACATGAGCTGGCACATTATCTGTTATATATTATTATCTACAACACCAATGCACAAATTTGAGTTATAAAATTAAAATGATTTATTGAATAGTTACATTACACTAATTCACTTCAAATATATATTTTTCTATTTACATATAGAAATGTATACATCTTAACACTTCAGCTTCTAACTCTCCAATTAAGTAACATTATCAGTTCAATGGACGTCTAACGGACAAACTTTCTAAACGTTCAAATTTGGTTGCCCACAACATCCATACGCACTTTATAGTGTCCGTTCAGTGAATTATTTTTAAACTGCTGTAAACGGACGTTTTTAAATATTCTTATTTAACATGCATACTACTTGCAAAAGAAAAACCACAATACAATTTTAAGTTTTATACAATTAATATAAAATAACCAAGCTTTCACCTTTCATCAAGACGGCATGATCATGGTGTGAATATTATGCCTACAATATTATTATTAGCAATAAAGTATAATGTTTAAAACAATATATTTTATATGTTTAATATATGTCTCACTTGCTAATTTAATTAATTAAAAATTTATTTAAAAAATTTATTAATGATAATTAACCAAATAACCCCCTCCCCCAATTAAAGTGTTTACGGTATTATTAAAAATTATGCACAATTTTAGTTATGGATAATTCTAAAATTATATTAACTAAAAATAAAATGGTATTAACAACTAAATATTGTTTATCAAATAAAGGCAACAATTATAAGTATACAATATGTGTTATACGGTCAATTATATACAAAAAACATGAAAGCAGACATGATATTTATTTATTCAAATATTAGAAAACAGTAAGTATATAATATAATCATGTAAAATTCTTGTGATACTATATTACAACACATTGCAATGTAGGCTACATGCACTCGTCAACATAGAATAAACTACTTAAACTCCATACTATATTAATTAATGTGTAAGATAATATTTCATCTTCACAAAACGGCAGTTCATATTATAATTAGAAGAATATTTACAAGGTTTACAAACAACTTAGAATAAGTTCGTATATATGAGTTCATATTATGTTAATTAATGATATGCTGTCGTTAAATGTCATTTATCAAGCATCAGCTAAAAACGACAAACCAAGTTTTTCAGTTTTATAGTCATGTAATGAACGCAAATATTAAAAAGGATTGCGGTTATGAAGAAAAAAAAGTAAACTCATGCAGTTTAACTTATTAGCGGAAAAAGAAATCCAACAAACTAAATCAAATAAAAAAAAAGTCTTGATATGATTCCTGTGTAGGATTTTATGTGAAACAAATCATTAAAAAGTTGAACAATAACACAAGCAATAGGATACAAAATATTTGGATACGAAAATCCAAATTAGTATAATATGGATAATTTTCTTTTAACAAATTAAAGCAGAATACAAAAGACAAACATACTATAGTTTAACCCTTCGTACGTACGGAGGGGGCGGGGTACCGTTTTTTTCAAATAAATGAAGTTTTTGATTCTGTTTTTCACTCTGTTGCTAAAATACTTTCATCTAGCTATAAAAATATAATTTGGAATACCTATTTTTTTACATATCAGAGGAAGTGGCTTTATATTATTAAACTATATATTTTATCCTGGTTTTCATACTTGCCGATGATATTAGCCAAAACTTAATGCATTAATAGAAAAAATAAGTTTATAGTGAATTATATACATTTCATGAAATAATATAATTAAAATAACTAAGCAATAATTTATAATAATACTCAAATAGCATTTATACTACTCATAGCTTACTTATATGTAGTATAATTATAAAAATATACCACACAAATAAATATAGATCTTGTGATCTGGAATTAGAGGCAAAAAGAATCAAGTCGAATGGTACGGATCAAAAGTTATAACATATATATTGGTCAATATATAGGATATATTGTTATTTCCCAGTTTTCCTAAACTGCAGTCTATGACTAAATCAGTTCATAAAAATAGCTCTAGTCATTAGAATGTATCTGCATACAAAATTTCAGCTTGATCGGAAGTTCGTTTTTTCAGGGAGAGTAAAATACCCTCTCCGCACATAGAAAACCCTACAAATTACGTCCACAGACGAAGGGTTAATTCTGCTGAAGTATCAGTATAAGTACGCATTACAATAGAAACAAATAAAACAATCAAAAGAAAAAATATAATGCAGAAGTATATTTAGCCTAAATAATTATTTTAAAGGCATAACAACAATATAATGTCTAATAATCAGACATACAAAATATTTGGCATAAAAAATATACTGGCCCGAAAATGAGACAAAACAATAACAACAAATCCAGTTCACGTTCTAAAATATGTTAAAAGAAAGTATCATGTCTCAAATAGTTTTATGGTCGTTAAAACAAAATAAAAGCACGAGCAGGATAATATATCAGTGTCCCTATATTATATACAAATATATAATATCGTATCGTATACTCTACAGCATCGTATGTAACATCATTTGACACCCGATAATACTACTAGCCTACTGGCGTGGCGGGTCCAAGTCATTGTGTATCTGGTCGCATGGAGTATTGTAGGCTGCCAATTGGCCGTCCGCTCCGGCTCCAATGGGTACCTTGCAGTGGGGACATTCGGCTGTTGACTTCGGGAGGCCATCCGCGTCCACATGGTAGACGTGATCTGAGGATGGGAGTCATGCGTGGGAGAATGTGGCTGAGTACAGAGAGCCATGCTGGTTTATAGCGAGCAAGAGGGCCGACATTGTGAATACGTACTATTTTATAAACAAATTATCTTTCGAACTATTTCTAAATGTGTAATATCAGATGCTTCACAGTGTTATTGTATAAGATTATTACAACTTTTCTGAAAATATATTCCTCTTAAGAAATCTGAGAGGAATTTTATTTCAAAGCTACAGAACTGGGTGTTTACCTTAACATTTCATAACGTGGAATTTGGACTCATCTTTCCCGAAATTTGAAGTATAAAATTGAAAAAAAACAATTTGTTCAAAAGAAAACAAAATCACACAACATCTTTTACATGTACATAAAAAAATTGAGATTATATTGCAATACAAACCCCAATCGTGACCTCTGCGAGAACAACCCTGATGTTTGAATATATTCTTATATTGAGGTGTTGTTCTGTCGAAAGCCGGTGCAGGGTTCCTATTGTCAGACAACATTTTTTTCCTGACCACTGATCATTTCCCCTGACTTTTTGAAACTAATATGTTACCATTAAAAAAAGATTCTTTTCGATAATATAAGTTTTATCTTATTATAATAATAATTATTATTAATGTTGACTTAAAATAAAGTCAGTAACGGAACTTAAAAGCCACCATTTAGCCTTTTCCTGAAAAGGCATACTCTACAAAGCAGCAGAGGGATGTTTGATTCAGAGTTACCTTCTCCTATCCTGAATACTGGCTAGGCTTATCGGACAGGATGCGGGCCATACACCTAAGGAGGACCAGGTCTACCAGTAGGGACATATCCTTACCAAAGGGCTCTTTCTGAGGTAAGGTTCTACCTCGCTTTATAGTTGCGGTTGTAGTTTAATGTCATACCCAGGACGTCAAAAACCATTATGAAGTAAAACAAATACTTACAGGTTTTAATACAAGGCATTTTGACTTGGCAGCAAACACAATCAATTTTGTGGAGAAAATATATAGCCTACTAATCAAGTTTGCATCGAAACATTTTAATCCAACACTAAAGTATACACATACCCCGAAAAGAAGAAACAAAATTAGTAAGCAAAGAAAAATTATGGGCATAATCTCAAATTCACTGACTTTTTAAAAAGTTCCAGAGAGAATTTCAAATTCACTGACTTTCCCTGACCAAATTGCAAAACCCTAGAAGGACCAAGGCAAGGGGGTTAATGTCAAATTGACCCACTACTCTTTGCTCATTTTTCACTACTCAAAATCTACTAATGCGATCATACTGAAATGTTTTTAGTACCTGCATAATTTTTAATGAACTTTGGATTCATGATTTTGTCGTAGAATAAACATGTATGATGTAATACATGGTTCGAAATGTTCTAAAATAGTTCTGTTTAAGATACTTTAAAATTTGTGTCTGCATAAAAAAGTATTTAAGTTTATAGGCTGAAAATTTCATTGATCACTCAAATTATTACATACCTTCTGATCTGTTAAAATGTTTGGCGCATACTGATAACTATATATATTAATGTCATTAGTGATAAAAAATAGGCTAAAAACAAATTTTCGCTATATTGTCTGACCTATCCGATGTATAATAATTAAAAAATAGTAATTTGACCCCCTTCCAGCTAAATAGGCTTCCAAAAACACCCGATATAGCTAGGGTTAAAAAATGGTTAATTCATTCATTGAAAGAAATCGAAGTAAATATATATTAGATAACATCTGTTCAGCTGCTACAAAACTATTT
Organism: Coelogynopora nodosa; assembly: GCA_034780555.1. Lineage (NCBI taxonomy): Eukaryota > Metazoa > Platyhelminthes > Proseriata > Coelogynoporidae > Coelogynopora > Coelogynopora nodosa. The sequence continues at coordinate 11,993 of JAUZND010046189.1, read as the reverse complement.
AATAGGCTGGTCGAGCCGATAGGCGAGAATGACCAAACCTGCCCAGCAGTCCTTTTTAGAGGGGGTAAATTCCAATTTGAACCTCCACCCTCCTCTTTTTCCTATCCCGTATATATATTCAATATTTTCAATATATAAATTCCATATATGAGCATTATGCATAATTATAAATTTAATATATTTATTTCCAAAAAATAAATTAAACAATTGATTCCATATGAAAGTTAATTATGTCAGCTATCAAAGCAGTATACCCATATAAAAAAACAATGTATTAGTCTTCTGATTAATACACAATTGCCTTATAAGAAGCAATTATTATTTTTAAATCCTGGCGACGTCCATGAAGCATAAGTTTATTTTTCTGATAATATGTTGTTCACAAATATTATGAACAACATTGAGAGAATATGTATAATATATAGAAAATGTATAGAGTAGGTATCAATTTTAAACCTGTATGTAAATTACGATATGTATTTATTTTTGACATTTTCATTGAACAATAATTTAATTGCTTATTATAATTGTATATAATATATTTCACTATTTTAGCTGTCACCTGTAAGTGCTTTTTACTTGTATTCTGAATAATTTATATATAATTATGTTTTCATTTGTATAAGATTACAAACAATATACTTATTTCTTATAATCATTGATATTATAATACTCTTATTATAATGTTATTATCACATTTGTAATATATTAAAAAATAGAATTAAAGCAAATAAACACTGTACATACATTTGTATTTTTGTCCTTGTCTTACTGACTTTAAAACAATTCAACCTAGAAAATAAGCAAGTACACCGTGAAATAGTGTAGGCTTATAGAAAAGTAGAATAAATGAGATATCGGCCTGGGTTAAAATCGTGGGGGGGGGGTAAAATACTCCCCTTCCACGTAGCAAACCCTAAAAAGTATGTTCACGTAAGAAGGGTTAAAAGCCACCCAGGATATTAAATTAAACAAATGTATCCTACATAAAAAGAAATAGTATCCATAATTAAAATAACATCCTGTGTACAACAAATACATAAGCGGAGAAATAGTAATAATCCGGTAGATAATACTCCTGTTAGTGTAATTTATATCCTCCTGTAGCTTTTTCATTTACTTATATTTTCTATCCTATGACTGGCCCGTATGCAGGGCGCGTGCGAACGCCCCCTTCCCCAAAACTGGGAGAGGTAAACATTTTCAAACATAAGCCTAGTTATTTTTATATGTGACTATGTTTCATGATGATTGTGGTTGATCATTTCGTCATATAGGCCTTCTATATTTTGTACCCTGTATAAAATAAACAAAACTCTTATTTAACAGCTATATCGACGTCGCTTTGTAAGTACCGACAAAGTGGAGCATCTAACTTAAATAAAAAATATAGAGGCCCCGAATGAATACACCTTATTTGATATGTCATATTTAGTTCACTGAAAGGGCTCGATCAGTGTGTACATAACAATTTCATTGAGCTGGTTCAAATAGTGTTACTATATGGCAATTAGCACACACAAAAATCAATATCTAAGTGGATGCTCAAATACTTAATAGTGAGTGATTTTCTCAAGCACGCACTGTTTAGTTTTGTTAAGTTTAGTAAATAAATTAAAATGTGCACTTTAATTCTATACACATACGTAAAGAACACCGACTTCTACTGATTTTAAATTGACTTTGACAAAACAAAAAGACGTACACAGACTACTAAATATTGAATGTCGGATTTTAGGGTTGAAATCCGTAAATACTTCGCAAAATCCCAAAACGGTAAACACTAGTGGGGGTTGAATAATATAAGTAAATGGATATGTTAACTTAGCATTTTTTAACATATTGTATTTTATTTTGTCTCTCAAAAGTTGCGATATAGTAAATTCGGGTCACATGTTAGTAAGTTTTGAAGAAGAATATTAATGGAAGAAATTTATAGACCTTAATCAAGGGTAAAAAAAATAAAGACCTAAAGAAAACGTTAAATAAATCAAATGGGCGAATCTTAATCGACACTAAAGAAAGAGTTATTGACTGAGAAGCTGCGGTTTGCGGACAGATTCTCCACCAAAAAATTAAGTAAATTTAAGTAACAAAGATTTTTAGGGTTGGTAAAAGATCCGAAATTTCTGTAGATATCTTATTCATATCCTTTTGGTAACTCTAAATAATGTTAAGTCATTCCTGACGTAGAATTGAGCGTTGATTTTATTCTAACAGTAAGTACAACTCTATGTGTGATGAATTATAAATTATGAACATATTTGAAATGCAAAACTGGTTAGTACTGAACATAGTAAACGCAGACGAACATTCGTATAAACGTTATAAAATTAAAATAAAGTCCGATATAGTTAAAATTTCATTTATATATATATTTCGGATAAATTCCTTGAACACTATAAAATTAATAGAAGCAGTATAATTTAAATTATAAAAAACATTAATGTTATAGTGTTCAAGTAATTTATTCGAAATGTATATATATATATATAATTAAAGTCTTAAATATCGGACTTAATTTTATTGTATAATACTAATTATGAAACTTCATAATGCCCACAATAACATACTTCAATATTCGTATAAATGTTCAGTTCTTAAAAAAAAATTGGTTGCCAGCTGCTGGCCAAAGGCATTCTCCTAAAGACAAAGGAGAGCCGAAAAGTCACGCATAGGGTCCTGTGAAATAAATTGTTTTATGTTTCCACCAAATCTGGAATTAGTAAAATTTCAGGAGGTCACATGAAAAATCCTGTAAAACTGGAAATGTGAACATCAAGATGGCGTCCATTCTTTCCCAAAATGCAGATAGATATGCTGTGATAAATTAAACACAGACATAATCTAAATATTTAAAATGGACACTTTTGTATATACAAATATCAAAACTATCCATTAGCCACCATATACCCAGGCACAGATGGTTAAATCAAACGATATCTGTATTATACACTACGAGAACAAAAAAGGATTAGAACGATAAAAATATATCAATATTAAAAAATGAAATAAATATTTGAATATGTATTTAAACATGCTATTGTAAATGTAGAATATGATTCCATGAAGCGTTTCCATCGTTGTATAACGAGGAATAAATAAAAATGTGTTTGCAGTTGCGACACAATGACAAAATTACTTGATTATAAAAAATATATTGTATCAACACATACATTTTATTATTTATATATATATTTCAATTTACTTTAGAATCAGATTAAAATTTACACTTCTGATAATAATTATTGTGCATTTCATTCGAATATGTAACAACCCGACCATGTTTTGTGATACACTTTTAGGAACTGCTGATAGCCTATATAGTGTAGTATGGTAATACCATGGCATTACAAATACATGATAATACATGGTATTACATGCTAAACAAATTATAAATTCATATCACTTGAAAAAATAAGTATCATGTTTAAGTCTAACAACGTATTGCCATATATTGAACACATACATATTGCTAAGTAGAAAATAATAAAACACTTTAAAGGGAGACTTATACCGTATGACGTTAAACAAAATAAATCAAAAGATGAGCAGATAAATTAACTGCTTAGCTAATAAATTGGTTCATTTAAAGAATATAATTTTCTGTTTATAACTAATGATAATAAATGTCAAACTCTAAGAACCACATTGACCTACATTTATTCACAAATTATTTTTTTCACTTATTACGTCACATGAGTAAAAATGTCATTTAGTGCCTAGTCTTTAATGAATTAAGCATAGATATATACTTTCAGAATATGTTTAAAACTGGCAAAGATTTTTGAAAAATAATCTTATTTTATATTTCAATGACTTGTGATTTTCATATAGCAACATCAGATAGAGACCTTAGAAAACCTCCGAAGTGTGAAATACTTTAATATTATAATGTGTTAGTAAATAGAAAGATTAAAAAATATTTAACAAAATTACAACAAATTTATTTATTTTTGGTTCAGATTAGTACATCCTCGGCAAAGTATAAAACAGAAATTCATTAAAAAAATGCCGATGTAAAAGTTCTCAATTGTCACACGGATTTCACGATATAAAAATAAATTAAAGCAAAGTAAATCTTTATGGATAAAATTATAAATATAGACAATTATAAATCTTACCATTTATACACGTATACCAGGTTCCCTGTCTGTAGCCAATTGCTGTTACAATAGCAAGTCTCTCTTCTCGCGAAATGTTTGGTAGTTGGACAGACGATCGTTCGCTCAAATCCTTCAGTAAGCGCTCCATCTCCCGCTGCTTATCAACTGGATAGCTAACAGTTTTGACCAATGAGCGTACGCCACGAGTCATCCACTCATCGATCAACTCTTTCTGTGTAACCGAGTTCGAACCGATTAGAAATTCCCAGAGGTGACGAATGCGGGCCATTTCTTGTTCATATTGGGTGATTTCATGGCTGCAGAACTTTCGCAACTTTGGACTCAACCAACGAAGAAGGTTTCTGATGCTAAACCACGTGTGCTGAATTTCTGGGATTTTTGAAAACTTTTCAAGGACAATTTTTTTTTGGTCAAAGTTGGAAATCAATTCGTTCAAAATAGCAACAATGTTTATACTATTTCCCATTATTAATCTATCGACATTATTAAGTTGTGACCAATTTTCACGAGAATCAAATTTGTCTAAAAATGAAAAATCGATTTGAAATTGTCGATTAACTTTGATTGGGGGCTCGAGATTTAAGGATTTCTTTGCAGCTTGGATTTTGAGTAAATGGGACTTAACAATATTGAAATAACGCCAACAGCTCTTTCGACTGACTATAGTTTTGCATGCTGGGCAATATTTTGGTTGAACCATTTTGTCTTTTATTGTCATATATTTGTCCAAGCCTTTCATTTCAAAAGTATGTCCACAGGTCCATAGAGTGATATATAGGGCATCAGGGTTGTCCTCTTCTCCAAAAAAAATTGTTTGTAAAACGTCCTTGTCACATTTACGACACTTCTTTGGACAGCCTTCTCCGCATAAACCAACACATTGCTGTTTGGTTCCGCACTTAACACAGAAGAATAGTTTTTTACAAGGTTCATTACATGCAATACGATCGCATACTTCAGAGCATGAACGTGAACAGCGTTTGTGTCGACATCGCCAATAGCACGGTTCTATGCAAGGCACACACTGATCGCCACAAGGATTCTGACATCTATTATGTGGGCATTCATCAATACAAACCCCTTTACAAGGAGGACAGGTTTCTGGACATTTTTCACGACATATGTGACCACACACTAGCGGCTTGCCACATGATATACCACACTGTATATGAAGACGGCTTGCATAGCAGCTCCCACAAGTTCCAAGGCATTTGTGAGTACATCCAAGAACTTTTCCACACGGTTCAGTGCAATCAAAGTCACAAGGATCGGTTCCGCAGGGTACCTTAATTGTATGGCCACATAAAGACATCAATTTGTCTACGGGCGTTTCACAAAAAGATGGACACAGTTGATTACACAGTTTTGAGCATAAATGACCACAGTCAAAAATGGTTGAACATGGAGCATTACATGAAAAATAATCCGGATTTTCATGACATGGCACGCCTACCTTATGCCCGCATGATGGAATAGTTTTGTTGACGATTTCTTCACAAGGAGAGCATGTTTCCCAACACTTTTGATGGCATTGATGACCTGTGGGGCACTTTGAATCGCACCTTCGGACACATTTGTAATTTTCGTGTGTGGAATCGCATGGGTGGCAATATTTCACGCACATATGGCCACAATCTAGGCGTATTGTACAACTTTGATCGCAGCCTCCTTCGGCAGCAAATTTCTGAAAGTCTTTATCGGTTTTAGCAGTACCAAACGAATATTGTGGATGATTCTGACACAGAAGAGTTACACCATCACATAACAATTCGGTCTGTCGCAAATCCTCGATAATATTCGACCAAAGTTTACTATTCGATTCTAAAAGGTCAAAATTTCCAACCACAAAAAGACCGTGCCTGGCACGAGAGAGGGCAACGCATATTCTGCTTTCATCTCCGGAAAAGCCTATTTTCTCAGAATGGTTGCTCCGAACGAGTGAAAGAATAATGAGATCATTTTCTTCTCCTTGATAATTGTCAACGGTGCGACAGAGGACTCCCTCATACACGTGAGGCGGCATAATGCTTTTAAGATATTCATGTTGACTTTTGTATAATGTAAGCACACTAATTTGACTTCGTTGATAACCATTGCATAAAAAGTGGTGACACAGCGATACACAATAATGGGCTTCGAATATATTTTTGTAGCTTTTGAATTCTTCAGTGGGTTCTTCATGTTCATGATGATCCACAAAGGTAATCCTTTTCGTCACCCCGCGAATTGCAGGATAATTCAAAACAGACGGATGATCTTGCAACTTCTCATAGATAAAGCGCATTGTTCTGGAAATATCAGGATGCATGCGGCGTTGTATATCGAGAGTGCTGTATTTAAAATTGTTGTTGATAAGTCGTTCAAAGACAGAGACATCAAGTTTGAACTCTTTTGCAAGTCGATAAACTGCAATATTTGGCTTAAGTTGTTTGTGATCCCCAATAAGAATAAGCTGCTGACAACCTGAACTCAATGAAACTGCAAGATGACTATCCAATACATGCGCTGCTTCCTCGACGATAACTATCCGAGGTTGAATGGCACTGAGTACACCGCTATATCGACTTGCCCCAGATGTCGTCATTCCAATCACATGAGCGTTGCGCATGATTTGTAAATCTTTAAAAAATTGCAACTCCCGGTTCTCTTCGACAAGGTGACTGTAATTATATGTGTGGGGCTCAGCCAGTTCTTCTTGCTTCTTGGTGTATTTATGAATCCAATATCTATACAGACGCCAACGCTGGTCTGCAGGTAGGCTCCAAGGATCGTCCACATTGTTTGCTTCATCGTCAGACATTCGGTCATCTGAGCCAAGCTGCTTCATGATGTGTCTCCGAGTCATTCGACGAGATTCTCCAATTGCCCAATTATCGGTTCCGTCAAGAGAACAGTCCGAAACATTATAAAGATCTCGAGAATTTTTTCGGACTATTTGCTCAAATCGTTTCCGTTCGTTACCAATAGGTTGTTCTACATTCATATATTCTGGAAACCACCACGTGACAAGATCACTAACATCGGTTGTATCTGGAGAGCTGTTATGGAACTTTTCATTCACTGATTCTGTCAGCACCATTGTAGGATTTTCGACATCCTCTGGTTCTTTTAAAAAGAAGTCATCGTTCTTGTCCATAAAATAAAGAAGCCACATTAAAAGTACGTCTTTTTCACTAACGTTTGATACAGAAGACAGCTTTTGACTATGCTGTTCATCAATAATTCCCTTCAATGATGTTACAGTGTGAATGCAAGTTTGACATGTTAATTGCTTAGCCCAAAGCTCACGTAAGGAGTCGGTTATTTTATCAGTCTCATCGGAAATAGCTTTAATTCTCTTTGAAATCTCGGGAGGCAATTGGCAAGATCGACTTTGTTTCTTTTTTAACAAATTTATTGTAAAATTCTGAACACTTTCTGATTTACTTTGATTTCCAAGTCGTACGATGTTCTTTTCCCCAAAATCCAAAATACCTTCTAAAAACTGATCAAGTGATTGGTTGGTGCAAGATACCACAAGAATAGGACCGATATCGTGTACGCTTTTGAGCAGTATTTCAGCTATTTTTAAACCAACAAAAGTCTTCCCTGTTCCAGGGGGACCTTGGATAAGGGCTAATTCTTTCGAAAGCGCATTTTGAATTGCTTCATACTGACTTTGGTCAACAAGCAGGTCACTAACATCTGGCCAGGAATCATTCAGCGAAATCTGAAGTTGTGGATTGCGTTTGTTAGCATCATCTTTAACTAGACAGGATAAGTCAAAATATATATTTGCGTCATTTTGATAGGCCGGTTTAGCGATATCTGTTTTGCAATCAATGATGTAATTTTTCATAGGAAAGTTTTCCGGTTCCATATGTTGCAATCGTTCAAGAACATGTCGACAAGCATTGAAATAACACATGGCCTCCAACATAACATATTTTTGATTTGTTGAAGGAAGGTGGTCATGGAATTGTATGGTAACAATTCCTTTAGACAGTTCTGGTGATCCAACGTTTATTACAGATCCAAAAAAAGTATTTTGAAATTTATTAGCAGATAACATTACGAGGCACCCATTTTTTAATCGTGTTGTCGTTTTCCAATTAACATCATCCAAATTTGTTAAGCTAAATTTTACGACATGAGCCAATCCGTCTACTGTAGGAATCGGATGGCATATCTCTGTATTTGGGTACATGCGCAGGCTGTCGAGACGTGGTACTTTGACATCAATATCTTCATCGCAAATCTGTAAATATTCCTGAATACCGTCTCGAAGTGGTCCGATGAAATCTTCGCGCATGAGACGGAATTGAACATCAAGATATTCGTCCACACTGTCATAGTGTCCAACAGTTTTATTCCGTCGAAGATATACATCACAGGTCCTAGTAAAGAGATCTTCTGTTGTAGGACACGCCGAAAAATCGCGGAAGCTATCTGATGGTTTCTCTATGATTTCATTTGAAGCATTTCGTTTAGAGAACCGTCGTTCTTTAAATTCGTTTCCAATTCTGAGAATGTCGTTTAACATTGAGTAAACTTTTTCGCAACGGATAAGCTTGTTTTGTGAATTAAACAGTTGAATATCCTTTACAAGAGGAAAGAGTTTCTCATAAGAAAGACTTTCCACTTGATGAAAAGAGCGCCAGAGAAGTTGAAACGAGTTCAGTAAAAACAAATTCGTGCCATCTTCATTCAAAGTGTCCCTTAAATCGGAGTGTTGCTTAAGAATGTAAAGGTCAATTTTATTGGGCAGAAAACCAAAGAGGGTCAGCTCCTTCAGTAGACGTCGAGTTCCCTCAGGAAATGGTGTATCAGAGCACGCATTGGCTAGAAGCTGAAATAATGATGCAGTTTGCTCGACAGCTAGCTTAGAATAGAGTGATTCATCTTTTAGGATGCGAGCAATACCCTTTTGATTGTCCAAAATAGTGAAGGGTAATTGATGAATGTCAACATCTTTGAGACGATTGAGGGTATCATTCAGCTCAGTAAGCGATCTGAAAATAAATTTACAACGTATTTTATTAAATTTAACTTTTTTTCCTGACGCATCTAAATTGCACTGCTGTCTATTTTAATAATAGAATTGTTGTTTACTTATTTATTTTTTACATTAATTTTCATGAAATCTAATATGCAAGTTATCTATTTCATATTTCTACAAAGAAATTATATTAGTAGAAGATAACTCGGACTTGTCTTTATTGAATTAAGCAGTCATTTATTAGTTATCTTGGTTTAGATAAACCAACAGTAAAACAACAATAGATTTTATTGTTTTATGATAGTCGAGGTTCATTTTTAATATCACCCCAAATCAGACGGAAAAGACGACAATAGTTTTTAAAGTTATGTGAACTTATAATATTTATAATAAAAATTAAATTATATTTATTAAATCTATTATATAGCTATACACTATCGGGATTCCACGTTTTGGGACGATCATAATTTAAGGAAATTTTTTAGATTTTTAAGAATATTTTATTGTAATTTCGGATTATTTAAATATATATATATATATCATAGTGACTGTGCTTTGCATGCCCTACTTAATGAAAGTTCAGCATGCCAGGGGCGCCTATTGGAGTGATTAGCGCTAAGCGATGAAATTTTTGTTGAAACATACTTTTTAACAAAAAGCATATTTCCATAATTTTTTTTCAAGGTGTATTTTTCAGTTTGGTGTATTTTGCCAAAATTTAAGGGTATATATGGATGTTCAAGTAGACTCTCAAAATTGAAGGATATTTAAGGAATATTAAGGAGCGTGGAAACCCTGACAATAAATATATATACTGAATTATATTATATATAACATGTAAAGAAGATTATTATCATAGTCAACGTACAATGAGTTACACAAATTCTTATTAGACTAATAAATAAGGAAAAACATCAGCTAATCATAGGCTAACACATCTCTATCACAAGTGAAATATTACAAAGCAAAAATCGATACAGTCTAGACACAGACAAATACACTCGTGTTCGCAGGTCGGGTTTTGTAGACCTAGGTCGAAAACTACGCGGTCTGATTTTTTGGTGTGAACAAACTATAATTAGTAAACCTTGGTCGATATAATAGGAGAATAGCGACCCGACCACAAAGTAATTATTCTATGGATCCGACCACGTAGTTTTTATAGACTTGGTGAGAGACATGGTTTTTTCATTGTATATTATGTTTTGAGGAATCTGCTAAATTTAAATTAACATTGTACAACATTAAAAAATAATATAAGCATAATAAAATCATGAGTTCTGGCTTTCTTCACAGGTATTTAAACAAATTAAAATTAACATAAATGTTCGCTATCATTATTTCAAAATAAAGTGATAAAATATAGCATATTTAAAACCAATCTATAGTTTCAACCGAGGTTACTTTTTTTTGATTGTAATAATCTGCTTCCCTATAATGGCTATATTCCGGAGGTAAATATCTCGGATGAATATTATTTTAAGTTGCATCACATTAAACTACATTAAAAGCAAGTGCTCACAATTATGCATTACAGACTATATTCAAGAAAAACATTTTTTATACTGAACTAATATTCAGAGATAAACTTAAATCTATGTAATATTAGAGAACGACTTATTTTTATAAGGATTCAACTTCACAATAGACACAGTTCGTAATTCTTCGTAATGTCTTTCTTGGAGGCGATTTTCAAACGTTTATAAATTGTTCGAAGCCGAGTCCAAGTTTTATAATTATAGACAAAAATTTGTATTAAAAAAAATTGTGATGTATATTTATTTTCTTTTTATTCAATTTTCTTTTCCTTATTTTCAATTGTCGTCTTTCTTTCCTCAATTAAATCCAACAACACAGGCTTTTGTTCTTTAGACAGCATATTTGTAGCACTATAATTAATTTGTTAATGATAAATAAAATTAATTGTTCATGCGTTTTCTTATATAAAATTTTACCAATAGAAACGCGAGGAAAATATTGATGAATAGTGTGATACTTTTTCACACTCTATTCTTACACGAACATAGGTGATTTTCGTATGAACTAAATAAAATGTTGCATATTTTAACCTACGTTACAGTTTAATAGTATAATTTGCAACTTGCAGCAACTTTAAATAATTTTGCTCTGTTTAAGTTTAACTGAGTAATTAATTTAGTAAAATCCTCAATGGAATGGCACAGCATATGCCACGATGACACGCGGTAAATCACGACTCAGGTCGTTCGACCTCGGTCTACAAAAACCTGCTTTCTATCACACAATAAAATGACTCTGGTTTCTGTTGACTCGGGTTTTCGACAATGGGCGCTATTTTAAAAACCGACCCGCGACTACGTTCATTCACACGGCTGAAAGGGTAACTACAATTAGTTTTTGACGTGCAGAAAACATTAGAATGTATAATAATAATAGATAACAGATTTTAAGCCATAAAACGAAATAGTTTACTTTACAGAATTGAGAAGGAGTTTACATAAATTACTAACAAGAGGTTATAATCCGTTATTTTATAAATAGATTTATATATTATAAAAAGTTTTACAAACTTTGGGTAGTATTTGAATGACCAGTATTGAGAAAATAGTTTGAAAGCACATTGTTGTCTTTTTAATTTAAAACGTTGAATTTGTGATAATTTATTCTCAGGGCTAAATCTCTGCCATGTTCGCCTATATAGAGAAACCGAAACCATTCGAACTTGAAGAAAGTTGATATTAAAGAGTGATAGTATAACAGTGATTAATAAAGTGGAAAAAACAGCGTTTAGCATTTTTTGATGATTAATGGCAGTATACTATCCATAGAGTATAGAGTAGTATAGAGACTCGTCTCTATAATGCGTTACTAAGGACGCCATTTAAACTTTTATGAAAAAAGCTGAATTG
>JAUZND010046178.1:0-18507 GCA_034780555.1 Coelogynopora nodosa | reverse complement strand
ATTATCTATTTAATTTATACTATGTTTATGATAAACTTATATTTTATTCAAAATTATATAAAATAGTACAATTTTTTTATTTTTAAACAATGTTTACCTTATAATAATTATGTAAAATGCATCATCAACTGGGCTATCGTCAACTGATGTTATTCGTGAAATTTTGCAGTAGTCTGATTTTATTGAGGTGTCTACTGAAGAAATCACAGAGAATGTTGAGTCTGTGAAACCAAAATCCTGTGTACTAGATCCTTGCCCTACATGGATCATCAAAGATATTCGAGATGTTTTCTCTCCTATCCTCTGCACTATTGCCAATGCTTCGCTCAACTCCGGCATTATTCCATCTCCTGGAAAACGGGCTTTTATTACGCCTCTTCTGAAAAAAAACTGGCCAAACTTATATAAAGGCTTGTAGCTAAAGGTATTAACAATTTCCTCACACAAAACTCTCTACTCTACCATTCAATCGGCGTATTGTGCTCAACATTCCACTGAGACTTCTCTTACTAGATTACACAACGATCTGGCTTCGGCTCAAAATGATGGTATACTGTCATATGTTATATTTCTCGATTAATTCAATTAAAGCTAAATTTAGATAATACTGAAGTTATTTTCGGTGGTATATGAATTCGAATTGATAGTTTCCCACTTATTCAACGGAATATTTGTGATAAATCCATAAATCCTTCATCTCATGTCAAGAGTTTCGGTAACCTATTTAATGAACAGCTTCGCATGTTAAACCATGTTTGTTCAATCTGCAGATTATCATTCATCTTTATTCGAAACTTCAGTCAAATACGCCCATATCAAAAGTTTTTGCTGCCTATGGGGCTTTTTCCTTCGATGACCCTCGCACTTGGAATACATTTTTACAGCCTGCAGAGAAGAAGTTTATTTTCAAAAATTTAAACGGCTTTTAAAAACAGAAATTTTTCTCTAGACCTTGAATGTTCATTCCTCTACAAATATTGTCTATAAATAGTCCATAGTACCATCTTGAAAATTTTACTATTTGTTCAACCACAGTAATTCCGGTAACGCTTTCATAACGAAATTTAAATACTAAAATATAAGTTTTAGTAAATAATATCCGAAAATTAATTTCCAATGTTTGCATATTTAATATAGACGACGTCAAACCTAAATAAAAACTACTATTTGTAAATAATTGTGTTTGCATACGAATACATAAGCTTAAATTGCACACTATAAAGCCATAACATTGATTATCTATTGAATATATTTTATTGGTAAATGTTATTTTTTCTGTTAAATGATTATTGAAAATGAATGATTAAATTCATTGTTTACAACTATTACATATAAATATATTTTTTAGTTTGCATAAGTTTAAGAAATTTCTTTTAAATTTCAATTTGCAAAATTTTAGACATTTAATTTAATATAAAATTAGTCTACAATATAATAATATAATCTGCAACTAAAATAATTTATAAATAAGTTCTAAAGAAGCGGATTTGAACCAGTGACCTAAGGATTGCTGGATCCACTACAGTTCTCAGTGCTACCAACCGTCTATCGTCAGCTTAACTTCACTACATGAATTTTTCATAAATCAAGGTGTACATATTATTTGAAATAGTTGACAATACATATTGTGTTTTCTTATATAATTTGTTTAACTTATCTAAAAAACGAACATGTGAATTTAGTCTGTCAGTGACTAAATTATGTCACTACTTCCAAATATTATTTTAAATATTTTCTAAAACTAATAGTTAACTATATAATTTAAATAAACTATATTGTTTTTGTTAAATTGACACATTTACCGTATATCGATTTGTTCCGTTAGTTTATTGTTATTTAATAAAAATGTTTTTATCTGTTTTAAAACTTAATCAAAACATGTTGGCTTTTAACTTTATTTTCAAATATCGCGTATGTTCGCGTATATGCAACTGTAGTCCCTAATGGGTTAAACGTTTCACCCACCTACAGGTTCTGTTAAAGAAGGCCGGAGCAGAAGGCAAAGCAACGGTTTTCCTCATGACTGATTCACAAATCAAAGAGGAGTGCTTTCTGGAAGATATCGATAATCTGATTAATTCGGGAGAGGTGAGATGTTGCGCATCTTTAAAATATTATCAATTATATGTTTTTTAATTATAGTAAGGTCATAGTGTGCCTGACATATTGTATATGTAAAATAATCATGTTTAAGAAATAACGATACATAATGGTTATGAAGTGTATAATTCAAGGAATATTTCCAGCTTTGTCTTTCACTGTCTTTCATTTCATTGTGTTATTTTATTAATTAAAATAGAGATTTCCCCCAATTTGATGTCAATTTGTCTCAAATTTGTAAAATATTTTGTCATTGTTAATTTTTTAATATACAAAATGTTAACAATTTGTCAACGTTTTATTTATTTTTATTACTATGACTTTTCTCGTGATGTATTTTGTGATGTGTCAATGTTTATATATGATTATAAATAAAATGATGTCTATTGTAAATAAATTGTACAACTTTTTTTTAAATAATAATTCACATAGTTTACTAAATGTTAGTGTATTGTAGCTATTGTAATGGACCTTTTTCATATACATAGTGTTTTTAGTTTTCAAAATAGTGTGTAAAGGATAATGGGTAGTTCATAATATCTTAACTCGATATATATTTATGAAACGATGTCAGTTTCAATATGTTGATAATAAAAAGAGCATTTGTTGTTTTTATGTATTATATTTTGTTAACGGAAAATGGATGTGTATATATATGTGTATTATTGAAAATATAAAATATATAATTTAAAGAAAATGAAGAAATGGAATATACTGAGGTTTTAACATCACAAATGTATTAACAAACAATTAACAGCATGATCATTATTATATCAAATTATTTAGGAAAATTGGATCTTTATCTATCAATATTTAGAAACACATTGTTTTAAAAATATTGTAAGCTGTTTAAATTCCTTAATCTTAGTCAATTATGTAAGACCATTTGACAGCCGTGCGTTAGACCAGTTTCACTGCGCTTTCTGCAAATCATTGAAAATTTCTAAAATCTTTTTTAGATTATAATCACCTGTAGAAAATGGTCCTAAAAATGTTTCAAAAAAACTAAATCGTTCAAATTTGATGACGATTTAAGTTTATCAAAAATATATAGAAGAAAAAAAATTATTATTACAAAAATTACCATAATTTCTTTTTTAGTCTTATCTGTTTTAAATTTTGGAAAAAATTATGAAAACGTCTGAATTTGTTATTATTTCTCTATAGGGTCATAAAAAACTCCTGCCTTTTCCTACAACATTTTCCAGCAACCCTATTCAACTCCAGTAACAAGTTTTAGGGGGTCTCACTTCTCGACAATACGTGACAACTGTAAAGTGATACGCACCTTTGTATTGTGTATAGGTTCCCAACCTGTTTAACACCGAGGAACGTGCAGAACTCATGGAACTGATGCGCCCCGCTGTGCAGACCGGGCCCAACAAGGACGTCGAGTTCTCTCCGCTCGCCCTCTACGCCTTCTTCGTGGAGCGCTGCAGGGAGAACCTGCACGTGGTGATGGCCTTCAGCCCCATAGGGGACGCCTTCCGCAACCGGCTGCGTCAGTTCCCCTCACTCATCAACTGCTGCACGATCGACTGGTTCCAGGCTTGGCCCAAAGTAGGTGGGGGGATGCAGTGCACTAAAGTCTGACTGAAACTGGTTTGAAAAGAAGTCTCGTACCTCTTAAAGTGACACTCAACTTTTTCCATGTCAGGGTTTATGGCAGTATTGAAAAAGTTATTGAAAATACATATATCTTCGTATTATTAAAATGTTTATGTTTAAATATGTATATTTCAGAATTCGTCTATTATGTAATGTTGTTCCAGATTTACATCTTCTTATTATTATATCAAAACTTTTTAACATTTTCTGTATTTTTTTAAAATGTTGTTTTAATTTAATATAATTTTTATTTTAAACATTACATTTTTTAATATAATAACATTTTAATTTATATAGTAGTTAACAACAAAATATATTTGGAAACGACTATATGGAAAATATATACAAATTGACAATAAATACAACTTAATAAATAGAGTTATAATTAACAGAGTTATTTAATATTTGAAAAAATATAAAGTAAGGTATATTTTGCAGTAATATAGTTATTTAATTATACTATTTTAATAAACAATTAAATAACATAACTTGTATTAAATATTCACATTACAGTATTAGTTGTAATCAGTTATTTATTATTATATACATTTAATTATACACTATTACATATTATAAGAGATACTTGTCTAGCTGCACATTTATGAAAAGGTATACTCAATTGATAGGCGCTGAGTAATTAATTACATGAGTTTCAGTAGAGCAAGTTACAGTTTTGACAAATAGTTCCTTATATACAACAAAAAACGTTAATATTTAAAAATTGAAAATAACCTTACATAACCTAAACTAACTTTGAAGGACGCGCTGGAGCGGGTGGCCCGTAAATCGGTCGAGTCTGTCGACATGGACCCGGCGATGCTCGAGAACACCGTGGTAATCGCCGAGTACTTCCACACAACGGTGATCCAGCTGTCAGAGCGGTACCACCTGAATCTGGGCCGCAAGAACTATGTCACCCCGACTTCCTATCTCGAGCTGTTGGCCAGCTTTCAGAGCCTCATCACCAGCAAGCAGATGGCGACCATGAAGGCCAAGATGCGGTCAGTGGTTATTGGGTGGACTTATAAATTAACGTTACGATTTTCTTTTCTGGGTGGGACTGGAGGTTGGCAGATTCAAGTTATCGTATTATATAATTACATACTGCTTGTCTTTGTTTTTTTGTTATAATATATTCGAAAATCGTTGTTTAAATTTAAAGTCAGTAAGTTTTGATAATAAGTTGGTGCGTATATGCTGGTAAAATAAAAGCCTACATTAATTTTAATCGTTATGAATTTTTAACAAATTGCACAAATCGTGTAATACTTTTGAAATTTACTTACCTTAACTTATTTGGTTAATAAAACAAATACTTGCATGGCCGAAATATATAAAGTATAAACAAAATATTTTTTTAATGAAAGTGTTTTTGATTTGTTATAAATTGTATTAAATATATAAATATTTTTAATGTACAGAATATTTATAATAATATATCCTGTTTTTCTGCTGAACAAAATTATTTTATCAAGATTTATTATGCAATTTATTATTTCTTTATGGTTGTTTCAGTACAGTTCAGATGATTGATCACAGGTAGCTTACCTAATAAAATAAATATGTTCTGTATCAACTACAATATATATTTTATTATATTATTATATTATATTATTATTCCATTCATAATAAGTAATAAACTATTAAAAACATTTAGTTACCAATTGTGACAACACGTCGGTTAAAAGTATTATAATTAAAAAAAAAATTATTAGCACAATATTTTTATTATAACCTAATGATTTAAATACTTCTTAGATGTCGGCGCTTTTTGTTTATACAATACTATAAATATAAATATTTTGTGTTATTAATATTAATGCTTCCCATTATGGTTATGATTATAGTCTGTAAACTTCATTCCAGGTATATAAACGGCCTTGATAAGCTGGCCTTCGCCGCGGTGTCGGTTGCGGATATGCAGATCAAGTTAGAAGAGCTCCAGCCCAAACTTGTCGTGGCTGGGAAGGAAAACGAGAAACTGCTAAAGGTTATTTCAAGTGAATCTATCATTGTCGAAGATCAACGGAAGAAGGTCAAGGAAGAGGAGGAGATTGTTAATGTGCAGGTAGGATGGATTGTGTCAACTATTTTCGGAAGATTATTTCAGAAGGTATCAGAAGGATAGTTTTAGAAGGTTTTAGATCTCAGAAGTTTTCAGAAAATCTCAAAAGGTCTCAGAATGATAGTTTCAGAAGGTTTCAAAAGGTCTCATTAGGATTGTTTCAGAAGGTTTCAGAAGGTCCAGGTGTGTAACTGTAAAAGCTGTATATATATACGCCTATAAACGTTTTACATTTTGAGATTTTCATGAGAGAGAGTTAACTAATTAATATTTTTCTATAAATTTATTTTGAAATCAATACTCGTAATTATTACTATAAGTAATAATATGTAATCATAATATTTAATTTCATAATTAAGCTTTATATGTATATTAATGTTAATAAGTAGAAGAAAAAAATATATATTTATACAATATCTATATATATATAAATCATTCTAATAATTTTTAAAATATTATAAACTCAGAATAGCTAAAAAAATCAGCATAAACAAATAAAAATGCATAGTAACATTTTTATCATAAAATATCTTAAAATCTATTCGCTTTTTAGAGGAAGATGCATTTTTGCAAGATATGTAATTAACAAATCCTAGAGATGAAAAGGTGAAAAGTCACGCATGTAATTTTATAAATATTATCACTGAATCACAGAACCAGATAAAATCATAAAAATATAACGTATATAGATGCAAATCATAAACACTATAGTACATATAGTCACACACACTGTAGAGTCTTACACAAACTAGACTTTATTATAGAAATAGATCTGTTAACCGTCCCGCTTTTTAACGGCTGTTTCGCAATTCCCGTTAAATGGTAAAATATCCAGCTTTTTAAAAATAAAATATATCGTTAATTTTTTAATACCACTTTTTAATCAAAAAATAATAATATATACGGTGTTTTCTTCAATCAGGGTTATTTTATTAAAAAAATAAACTATAAATGTAAATGTAAATATTGTATATATCTGTAATTTATTTAACTCCAACTTTTTTTGTATTGAATTGACATTTACAGAAATGTCAATACATACGTACTTGGTGAAACTTCAACATCGTCTTAATGAAATGTAATTAAATGTATGTACTGTTATTGATGTAATTACAAAACACGTGGAAATACTATTTTGAGATTGTTTATAGTGTCTACATATTATATACCATTTTCGAATCCTTTTTATATTTTGCATGGTGCGGAAAATATTGTCCAGAATTTGAACTTCCATAGCTACATACTTTCCCATAAAACCACCGTATACAACCCTCTCCCTCTCCCACTGTCACTGCCACTGCCAATGCCACACACATGACCTCAGGCAACAGCCGCCAAGGAGCTGAGCGACGAATGCCGCAGCGAGCTGGCCGAAGCGCTGCCCGCCCTGCAGAACGCTTTGGACGCCCTGGACACCCTGAAGCCCGCGGACATCAGTATCGTCAAATCGATGACCAACCCGCCACCCGGCATCAAATTGGTCATGGAGGCCATCTGCATCATGCGCGACATCAAGCCAGACAGGGTCCCCGATCCCAACAATCCGGGCCGGAAGATGTTCGACTACTGGGGGCCGTCGAAGAAGATCCTGGCCGACATGAACTGCCTCAACTACCTCCGCGAGTACGACCGGGACAACATCGGGGTGGCCATTATGGCCAAGATTCGGAGTGAGTACATGAACAACCCGGAGTTCGACCCGGTGAAGGTGTCGCGGGCGTCGTCAGCCGCCGAGGGACTGTGTCGCTGGGTCAAGGCAATGGAGGTCTACGATCGGGTCGCCAAGGTGAGTGTTGTATTTATTGTGAGCCAATTCGGGGCGTACAAATCGGAAATATATAATATTAATTCTAAAGTAATCACACACCCTTCCCATGCAAACCCACTCGTCCAGGTGGTGGCACCCAAGAAGCTCAAGCTGGCCGAGGCCGAGCAGACCCTGGCGAAGACTATGTCCATCCTGGCCGGTAAGCAGGAGGAGCTGCGCGAGGTGGAGCAGAAGTTGTCCGACCTGCAAGACAACCTGACCCAGACCCAGGAAAAGAAGGCCCAGTTGGAGGCCGAGGTGGAGCTATGCGGCAAGAAGCTGATTCGGGCGGAGAAGTTAATCGGGGGTCTTGGCGGGGAGAAGGACCGCTGGAACACGGCTGGCAATGACCTCCAGGTTGGTTGCTTGGTGTGTGTTGGGGTGTTTATAAGGAATTATAGTCCATTGCACAGTATTACACATAATATATATATATATACATATATACTATAGTTTGCACATAGTCAACTCCTGAACAATGTCACACTATAGTATCCATTGTGTCCGGGCAGTGTTTCCAAACCTCCTCCTGTCCCCTCAACACCAACCACACCAACCACACACTAGGTTGTCTACGATAACCTGATCGGCGACGTGCTCATCTCGGCGGTGGTGATCGCCTATCTCGGTCCCTTTACCTCCCTCTACCGCGAGGAGTGCATCGCCAGCTGGGTCGCCATCTGTCAGGAGCGCCGGATCCCCTGCTCTGGAGTCTTCTCGCTCACCGGCACTCTGGGCGACCCGGTCAAGATCCAGAGCTGGAACATCTGCGGTCTGCCCAGGGACTCCTTCTCCGTGGACAACAGTGTCATTGTGGCCAACTCGCGGCGCTGGTATGTTACGATTATTTCAGTCTAGTCTCGATACCTGTGCGGAGTGGGTAGGCCAGGAGATGTGGTGGTTGGCGTTAAATGTTTGTTGGGGTTTAATTGTGTTTTGTTGCCCCTCCATTTTGACACCTTTTTGTAATATTTTTTAAAATTAGCTATTTTATAATATCAATGTTCTGTATCAAATCTATATAAATAAAAGTGTATCTATAGGAATATAAAATATTTTTTGAGTGCATTTTCTATTACATTTTTAAAGCTCTCTTATTAATTATGCTAATTTCACCCGATTTTCACATTATGATTAATTATATACTACTACCTTTAAAAAGACTACTAAAGGGTGTTCTTTATACAATATACATTTTTCATCAAATTATGAATAAATTATATGAACGAGGCTTTTTATTTTCCATTAAATTTCGTCAAACTATTTAAATTTTAACAATACAAATCACAGTTTGTAATGGATATTTTCGTTTGGTATTTTTATTAAGCTAATATTGATAAATATAATATAGGTGGTTTTTTTATAATTTATTACGCTGCAAATAACTTTGACATAAATATTGCACCGGCACTTTTTTTACATAACTGAAAAAACTACCAAAAATCAGATTAAAATTTTAATAAAACCGATAAACACCTTTTAAAAAAGAAATACGTATCTTTGCAATTCAAAATTGATCCTTATAGAGTGGTTTTATTCATATAAGGTGTAATAAAATATTGATCTGAACTGCAGCTAAGTATAAATAGCATCGATTTCCTGACCGACTATACTTTCAAAAAACTGGTCAACTTTCCTTTTATGCAACCACCATTTCCAACAAGAAGTGTACCGCTTGCATATATTATCTCATAACCAACCAACCACCGCACTGACCACTGCACCTGGACGGTCCGGTGTACAGGCCACTGATGATCGACCCCGAGGGGCAGGCCAACAAGTGGGTGAAGAACATGGAGAAGGACAACATCCGGGTGATGAAGATGACCGACGCCAACTACATACGCATCCTTGAGAACTCGATCCAGTTTGGCCACCCACTGCTGCTGGAGAACGTGGGTGAGGAGCTCGACCCCTCGCTGACTCCTCTCCTGCTCAAGCAGGTTTTCAGGCAAAGTGAGTTCTCTGGTCTCGGGTTGTTCTGCTGTATACTCTATATATATATATACATATGTTTCTGAACAGCTGCAATATACAATAGTTGCAGGTTGTGGAATGCACGTATACGAGGTGGAGTTCGTTGCTTGTTATGATTATATTATGTACCCAAAATTTTATCATCAAGAACGTAAATTGTAAATGTTTGTTATCAAGATTCCATTAACATATATATATATATATATATTAATCTATATTTTCTGAATTTCATGAATATGTGAAAGTGTTTTTAGATATCCTCCACCATATATAAACTTTTAATGATTTTACTACAATTATAACGTGATCAATGTTAGAAAAACAAAATTTACATTTCTTGCTATTTTTTGTTTTAATTTTGCTTCCGCTAAAGGCCTTGTTATAAATATATATTTGTGTATTTTTAATATTAAAAAATAAAAGGAAGTCTCCATAACCGAATTTTGAATTCATAGTTGTTAACTGGAAAGTTAAATTAACAGAATACTGGTTTTGTGCAATATAACGGAATTATACTGTATAAATGTTAATTATTTTTAGTATTGTTCATAGTATGCTTTTAATAATGATACATTGCAGAAAAATCATTTGTTTTGTTTTCGATAAGATGTTGGCATCTCACTGCCTTTTAATATTTATACTAAAGGCTTCTTTATTATACAAAATTAGATATGAGCAGTTCGGGCCACACTCTCCCTCACCCCACTATTTTCTCTTGGACGCTCTATGATGAATTATTATCTTAGGCATTCTATATGGTTATTATTACAGGTGGTGTCGACATGATTCGCCTCGGTGACAGTATAATCGAGTACTCAAAAGATTTCCGCTTCTACATCACAACGAAGCTTCGCAATCCCCACTACCTCCCCGAGATCTCGGTTAAGGTGTCGCTGCTCAACTTTATGATCACTCCCGATGGCCTTGAAGACCAGTTGCTAGGCATTGTGGTTGCCAAGGAGAAGTATGTCACGGCATTGCAGAATAGTTGTATTATTATGGATGTTTAGGCTTTGCTATACTGCGTTGGATTTGATTTTATCAAAACGTATTTTATTTTATTTTAATTGATAATTTTGTATTTTCATTAAAACTATAATTCTAACATTACACATAATTTTTTTATTTAAAACTAAGAAGACAAACATTTTAGTTTTTAACACAGTAAGATTTGTTCACGATTTTTTTTTTAAAATAATTTGACACTGTCTTTTCCTTTTAATTAAAAAAAATAATTTATTTGTTTTATTTATGTATTATTGTAAGGAGCTATTACATTCTCCATTGTTTCGACTTCTTATTTTATTATGTAAATTATAACTTTTTTAGTAGTTTTATTTAATAAATTTAATGAACTTTTAATTTAGAATTTATGTCTATTAATTCATGACAGTTACATAATGTTCAAAGTAGGAAGACTAACTGACAATATTTAATTAAAAAGTAATTTCTTATACCAGTTTTTTACACTATCATATTGTAAATGTTCAAAACATAATGGGAGATAGTGATGTACGTTATTGAATGATATCCGCAATAAATATACGCCTTTATGGCCGACATCACTCGGTTTTTAGTTTTAGTCGATTTAATCTGCACTGTATTATGACCATCAACCCCGCAGACCTGATCTCGAACAGGCGCGTCAGGAGTTGATTGTCACCACGGCAACCAACCGAAGGATCCTCAAGGAGACCGAGGACCGCATTCTTGCAACTCTCTCCGATTCTGAGGGTAATATTCTGGAGAATGAATCCGCCATACAGATTCTCGACTCGTCTAAAACCATTTCCAATGAAATTGAGGAAAAACAGAAGGTGATGGTTACTTTTTCATTATTGTTTGTCTACTTTTATAGTTTGATCTACATACATTTGCAACATCAAAGTTATATTGTATATTTCATTATCATATTTTCCTTGATTTTTGTATTAATAGCATACACAACTAATTATCATAACATCTATTTTAAATTATAGATATTGAAGTCATTGAATAAAATACCGACACAAATATAACACAACATTACGTTTCGGTTTATTTTAAATATTTTTCAATCAGAGAACAATTGAATAAATTAATGGACAACATTAAATCAATGATGATAATTTAAAATCTATTTCCATTTGACAAATTTGATATTATTTAAATAATATTTTTATTGTATATTTTATTTTATCGTTAAACTTTTTCCATTGATTATCTGTTACGGTATATTGCCGGTGTAGTGGCCTCTATTTTAAAAACTATTATGATGGTGAATATTGATGGTGAAAACATGATGACGATGATAAGATCATTAATTACCTGACAGATCTTTTTAATTCTAACTTGTCATGTTTATTGACTTTTTAATAGTTTCTGATTTATTTGATTTTAATATTGTTAAATTGCCGTTAAAACTATTATCAAATATACATATTGTGTAAATCTAAAAAAAATTAAATTGTCATAAATTATATCTTACCATATTTGTATTATTGTAATGTTTGTTGATTTATTTAATTTGTCTTTGTTTGAAATATATTGAAAATAAACCAAAATGTAATTTGTAGTATTTTTGTGTCTTTATATGTTCAATCTATTTAATTACCGAATTCTATTAATCGCACTCAACTGTTCAACACTCCCTTAATGTTCAAGACATTAATTATAACTGTTTTTATTCTCCAAAAATAATAGTACAGTAAAATTTTACAATAGATGCTGTTTTTCTATGATATAAAAATAATTTATGAAAATTTGGCATTTTTTAAAGACTGCAATTTTTTGTAAAATTTGTTGAAATTATGATACAATCAATAATTATGAATATTTTCTTGATTCCAAAGAAAGTCTTCGTTTTATGATAATACGCTGTCAACTTACAATGAAATGTATTTCGTGTTAATCAATACTTTGGTCAAGGTGGCCGAGGAGACGCAGAAGAAGATCGACGCCACCCGAATGGACTATGCTCCCATTGCCAGACACTCGGCCATCCTCTTCTTCACCATCACTGATCTGCCCAACATTGATCCCATGTATCAGTACTCGTTGATCTGGTTCGTAAACCTCTACATCAACTCAATTCTCGAGAGGTAACGGTTTACAGAATTGTTTAGTGATCATAGCTATGATTCCATCTCATGTGTTCTCTCCTCTTCAGTAATCGGTCTAAGATTCTGGATCGTCGTCTGCGCTACTTAATGGAACACTTCACTTTCAATCTCTATGCCAACGTCTGCCGATCACTCTTTGAAAAGGACAAACTCCTGTTCTCTTTCATCCTCTGTAGTAAAATGCAACTGTAAGTACTTCTTCAACGAGGGCGTCCTGCTACGTGAGCAAATAAGCCTATAGCGTAGATTCGTTGAGTCGATATTGTTGCCTGTGATCACTATTATGTTTTGAAAGTTCGGTTATATGACCAAAAAAAGAATTAAAAATATTATATCATATGGAACACTACTTTAAAAGCGTTACAAAGTAAACAGAGCCTATCAGCGTGACTTCTTTTATATATTTCATCACATTTGTGTATTCGTTCAATCATACCAAATTTAAAAGATTTTACTCTTTGATATAATTGTTATCATTATATGAATGCAAAAATAATACTTTATTTTATCGTCACAATTTAGGATTATTGTTTTTTTACCGTAAACCTTTCTCTGTTTTCAAATAGAAATTTTAGTGTCACAGCTGTTACTAAAATGTTACTGCTATAATTATATTACAGCAACAGCCCTTTGTAATTAAATTGCAGTAAAATAAAAAATTAAATAAATATTTAACAAAAAATAACTTTTTTTGCAAAATTAACCTTTAATAAAAATAAGACTTCATTATATATTTATTCTTAAATAAGAGTATTTACTTAATGTTTTTTTATTGTGTATTTTAAACTATGCGAAACCTCATAAACAAAGATTCTGCATGGATCAATTATATTTTATAAATATATTTTGTTCTATACATTTTTTTATCTTTATAGTGAAATTATCTTCCCTATAATTCTTAAAGTTATGAACAAACTATTAGAAAAATGGCTAAATACACTTTCATATTATCTATTTAAAATTGTGAATTGTAAAAAGCGCTTTATTTTGTCTAATTATAATAAGCGCTTTTTTAAGTTTAATAAAAACTATAATAACAATAGGATTATTTTAAAATGTATAAATATTTATTCTGAATTTACAAAAATTGGTTTTATGTATACATATATTTGAAGTCTATTTTATTATACAGAATTAATAATACGTTTATTGATACCAATAATATTGAACTACACATTGCATCAATGTATATAAAAACTAACCAACTCATTTAGCGGTAATAAATTCGCAATGGAATTTCAACTAAAAGTATCAACGCTACCTCAACCAATATTTTTTCTTTAAAACCATCTACAAAATTTCTTTTCCACCTCCCTCCCACTCCCACACACATACACGCCTCCCAGCGCCCGCAACGAGATCAACCAGGCCGAGTTCCTCTTCCTCCTGACTGGCGGCCTGGCCCTGGAGAACAAGCTGGCCAACCCGGCCCCCGATTGGCTCATTGGGCCGAACTGGGACACCGTGTGTCGCCTCTCCGAGCTGCCCCGATTTAGCGGTTTCCGGGAGGACTTCGAGGCGGCTGTGGACGAGTGGCGGGTCTTCTATGACAGCAAGGAGCCCACGGAGGCCGCCTTCCCCGCACCTTACACCAACAAGTTTGACATATTTGATCGGCTGCTTGTGCTCCGCTGTATCAGGCCAGACAAGGTGTGTGTGTATATCTGTACTATTCTGAGTTTGCGTCGGCTTCTGTGAGTTAGGAAATAGCAATTGCAGTTCGTTAAAATAATTTTTGAAACCATTACGTATATAATTGTGCTACTTTCAAGTTGGTTAAAACAATAATCCATTTATATAGACGATTTTTGTCGCGGACGATCGCACTACACTCTGCTGTGTGATATATGACGATGACAATCATGCTTTTTTGAAATTCTGAAAATAAACTTTTTGTTTCCTGAGGGGTTTTTGATTTTGAAGTGCTCGCGATTTTTTATTATTAGCTGTATTGCGGCAAAATAACTTACATGTAACTTACATGTAACCTATATCTTCTTGAAGATTGTTTTGTGAACGTATGACATGCGTATCACATTTTATACCCCTCACATATTTGAATAACTTTATTTTGTTTTTAAAAATCACTAAAATAGAAATTAAAAACATTTCATACGAATGTCTGTATATTGTCAGATGTTTAATATATTATACGTATGGCTTACTTATATTCATTGCTAAATATTAATATTCAATTTACTGTACTAATTACTAACAAAGATGTCACGAATTTCACAGTACAACATGTTGTAATGAACATTCGATAGAAAAGTGTACGGAGTATGCCCGTGATTAAATATTGAACTAACACATTACCCAAAGACATTATGTTATTATGAGTATTGTAACTAAACGTAGTTGAATTTTTGAAATAAAGTATACCTCAACTTTCTGAAATTACGCCTTGCAATTAACTTTTTAGATCAACAAAACGATTTTTGTTTTCAAAAATGTAAAATATTAAGGTATTAGGCACTTACATTGCGGGCTATTTTAAAGACCAATAGTACAAAATAGATTTAAAAAGTTGGAATCACTGAAATCGTAACAAAATTCTTATTATAATCATTGCAATTTCAATTATTTAGAACCCTCTACTTCATGCTTACTGAGAAGGTACCATTGGACCCGCACCCTCTGAACGGAGGGTGGTGAAAAGCTCAGTAAACGAAGGGTTTAAATAAAAATGCTTCATAAATACTTGAAATTAAAAATGTTATGGCTGATTAACATGTTTTACAATAAATATTATTGATTTTTCTGTTCAGTTGACAATAATTTTCTCTTTTTTATATGTAATTTTTTTTTAATTAAACAAAAATCATGTAAAAACCATGAAAAATTATTTAAATTGTTTTATACTAACATTTGCGGTCACCCTTATTAATAGGCTAACTGAACACGAGGATTTCGAAGATAACATTATATTTATATATATATATATACAATATATAGTGTGGCGCATAATTCACCGTCGAACTGAACAAATTAATAATAATTAATAAACGTCACATTTTCAATTACAATAAAGTTATTTTTACATTTTAATCGACAATTAATTTATTTTCAATTGTTAGTTGCTACATGAGATATTTTTCTCAAGAAATATCAATAAACATTTAATACCCACCTATTTTCAAAGAGTCTACAGTTTTGACTGTTGTAGACGTCGACAATTTTTTATTTCGACCGTGAATTATGCGCCACCCTGTATGTATATATGTATGTATATATGCAATGCGCATGCATCTACCTGAGCTTTATAAAAATAGTAGGTCCAGTCATCAGCTGTTAAATACCTATACGAATTATACCGTTCGAATCTTATACAAAAACATTTGTTTGTCACATAAAATATGTCAGTATAACTATACAGCTTTAAACAAGTTCTCTTAAAAGTAACCATTAACCAATATTAACTGTATCTAGATCTTTGTGTAATCTTCAGTATCATATTGTTGCTCATAAAAAACATTATATATTAATTTTAAAAAGATATATGTTGGCAGTCATGTTTTGGAAATCTATCATTCGTTGCAAAATCACAACTGACCCTTTTAAACAAAAATCTTATTACGAAAAACGGTTTAATTTTATTTGAATAATTCAATTAATCGCTTCAGAAAAAAACCTCCTCCTATTTTAGATCTATATACTTCAAATGTCATTCCATTTATATGGTCACTGTTTCCAAGTAATATAGTTAAACATTTCACTACAGCATTTTTTAGTTATGGATTGCGAGCAATAAATAAACCTGCGTTATAAAAAACGTATATCTATATCAACATTTTAAATGACATGCAGCCAAAAGCAAAATATCTACTGAATTAATATATAATAACAAAATATGATAAATGCATCATTCGAAATGAAGCAATAAAAAAGTACTGGCTACTTTAAAATAATGTATACATAATAACATGATGTATATATTTGGTTATTAAAATAATCCCGGATGTTTCTAATGCTTTCATTATACACCATTGCAGAGATTTTAAATTACATGAATCCAGCTTTTAATGTTAAAAATAAGAACTTCGTTCTCAATCTCAACTCGAGTTTCTATTCTGTAGATCACGTTCTCTCTCTTGAATAACGGTTAGCTTTTGTATCTTCTATTTATGAATAGTATTAATGTAATACTTTCTATTCGCTATATTTTTTACTATTTTACATTGTACCTTAATGAGCAAAACCGAAGTTTTATAGTGTACTAAATTTTTTTAATTCGCAAATCTAAAGAAGTCCATCAAAAAAATGTATTAAGTAAAATGAATAAAAAATACGCTCAGGAAGAGACAAAAATGTATAAAACATTACATTGTTCATTAATTGTTACCAATATCTTCAGAAATACTTCACTAAAACTGTTACGGTGATTACGGTTATTTGCGCACGCGGTCTGCCAGCTTACGCAAGCTTACCAAACTGTAATAATTTAATTATTTTTTTAATTTAGGATGCTACAATAATCATTATTGTTTGATATGTTTTTATCTCTTTCTGTGCGTATTCTGTATTAATTTAACAAAATAAATAATTTTTGATTGACTTTTTTAGTTTTGCGAATTTTTCGAATTTAGGAAGCTAAACTCCAGTTTCGCCTTATACCTATGATTGAGAACCATTGAGAATTAATTTGGTTTTACTATTTATTCATAATTATTTGAGGTGTATAAATATAAATTTATTAATTTGTTACCAAATTAACTGCAAAATAGCAACCACTTGTTTTATTGCGCATTATATCCTGCTAGTGTCCACCTATTGATATCCCGTTCCACCCCCACCCAGATGGTCCCGGCGGTCACCCGCTACGTCCGCGACAAGCTGGGCGCCAAGTTCGTCCAGCCGCCGCCCTTCGACCTCGAGCGGAGCTACCAGGACTCCTGCGCCTGCGCCCCCCTCATCTTCGTCCTCTCGCCCGGCGCCGACCCCACCATGGCCCTGCTCAAGTTCGCCGAGGACAAGGGGTTTAGCGGGGCGGCCAGATTTAACTCGATCTCCCTGGGGCAGGGCCAGGGGCCCATAGCCGCCCGGATGATCGCGCAGGCCAAGACCGAGGGGACCTGGGTGCTGCTGCAGAACTGCCATCTGGCGGTCTCGTGGATGACGGCGCTGGAGAAGATCTGCGAGGACCTGGAACCCGATGATACCTGTGCCGAGTTCCGACTCTGGCTCACAAGTTACCCCTCGGATAAGGTGGTGTTTGCAGTTGTGTATAGTGTGGTTAGAGTCTGGTGATGTGTATGATGTAGAATATAAGATATGGACGTAATCGGTATATACGCTTCATTTGGAGTTTGTCATTGTCTTCGAATACAAAAGAAATTAATTGAAGATCTTTGATTCTTGAAAAAATGTCGACATTTTTATGCTCATTTTGTAATATTTTTCAATAATGGAATAATTATTTTCAACTTGCTGCAAAATCAAAATTGTTCTGAACATCATTCTGAATTCAGGAACTTCGAAAGTTTATTATGCCGATGTGGTATTTGAATATGTGGCATAATATTTGATAAATATTCCTCATGACAAGTCAAATTGTATGGCGAATCTTTTAGTTATTTATTTTTAGTTAAAATAAGCATTCTGTCTACCTTCTGCTGATTTACGTAGTTATGTATATAATGTCTATTTATTAATATGATCAAACATGTATGTTACAAAGGTAATATCGGTCTATCAACAAATAAATATTTCATATTATTAATGTTTGTCGTGACCAAAAGCAGATAGTTTCTACAATAGGCTTTTATTCAATCAAGAGACGTTCATGAAGGGTTGTAAGCGAATTGTTGTCTTGACATGAGCTTACCCTTGACAGAGCATCGGCAGCTATA
>JAUZND010046167.1:0-20228 GCA_034780555.1 Coelogynopora nodosa | reverse complement strand
GACGTTTGAGATTGCTGATATCTTTCACATTAATCCCACACAGATTATGTTCAGAGTTCTCTTCAATGATTTCTTCAATTTATGAACAAATATAATTTTGAAGTATATAATATATATGACATTTAGTTCAGTATTTATACAAAGATTATACAATACAGATAAATACAATATTATTATTAACAAAATTCCAGAAAAATTTCAAAATTCCAGATATTTCAGAACCTTCAAAAAATTCCAGACAAGCGGGCACCCTGTTAACGATATTTTCCACATTCAACATTTTATTTAAAAAAATATAAAATAAAATACAACTAACCAGTAGCAACTAAATAAGTTATAAAATAATACAAAATAATTATTAACCATCGGTCAGATTGCTATGAAATTCAACTACTAATTCTTTTTTTAAAACGAAAATTAAAAAAAATTGTAATGATTTTATATTGATTTTGAACACTAAGTTTAGAAACACTATACTATAAATTTACTTTGCATTATCAACTTAACATGTACCTAAACTGTCAATATTCCGCTATTGAATTTCCCTGACTTAAACATTTGATAAAAATATATAAAATCAAAATGTCTAATTTGTATTCCATAGTGTACTTATAACAATTTATTGTGATCCTTTTATACAATAAAATCAATTAAAACATATTTTTACGATTGAATATTTTTCAGTGAGAAAATATTCAATAATTAAGGTAGCTCCTTTGGATAATTTTAATGATAAAATAGGAAAAACGAGATAACTAAAGGCTTTATTGAACCAGGCCGTTGTAAAATTGCCAAATACAAGAGTACTTAATATAGTACTTATATACAACAAACCTCTTTTTAATAAAAAGGGTGATCAATCGAAATACAATAAATTAAAAACGGCACTAATAAACACTGTTATTATTTAGTTCGACATTTTCTATAATAGATTCTATGTAAAGTATTATGTTAGCAAATTTAAAAAATATATTAATTAATTCTAGTTGATTTAAATTAACAATTATTTTGAACTTCTGTGAGTAATTGTATAAACTTAATGTATTTTTTTCTTTATATTTTATATCCGTGTATTTTAATGTTACATATTGTACCTCGAAAACAATTGGTAATGAACACCATTTCAAATTATATTTTCAACGAAAAACAATTGTTTTCTTTACAAAGTTAACATAGCAAATTATTAAAGTTTGACCGCATGCTCAACAAAATGTTTATAAAAATCGACAGAAAAGTTAATATATTATAATTAATAACTATAATATTATGATGGCGGATACAATACACTTGGTGTCAGAAACAAACGAGTACGAGTTGGGCTCTAATTATCCATAAAATGTCCCTTTTTAAAAATATAATAATTTCTGTTAGAGTGTATGCTGCGAAGATGTTTGTAATAATAAAATTGTTACATCAAAAGGTGGGATATATCACAGACAAATTAATACTAAACAAAGAAATTATTGCACTTGGAAGAAAACGATTTTGGTAAGATTTCGATGTATTGTCATTTTTAATCATTCAAAAGGATATACATTTATAAACTTTCTAAAGGATGGTACTTTTTGATATTCTACTTTTGCATCATGTTATCATTTGTAGTTAAGTTTGATTTTTTCTCCTCGAAAATGCGGTTTTTACAAATATTAAAAATTAATAACGATTCGAATATTTTCATGAATATTTAAACATCGGTCCTAAACATGGTTTAAATTTTTTTTATTGTTTGAATTTCTATGACATCATAATGTTTTTTATTTTGTTCATTACTTAAAAATGACTGATTAGAAAATTATTCAAATAAATGTAGGGATAATGCATTGATGGAGTAAAGATTGAAAAAAATTGCACACTGATTTTTTAAAACATTTACTGAAATCATGAATTCCTTGACTATTCTTGGCGTCTTGGAGCGCGAGTCTAAAGTTTTAATTATGTAACTCAAGCAGAAGTGTCCTATTTTAGGAGAGAGAGAGAGAGAGAGAGCAGGGGGGAAAGTTAATTTTGTTCCCTATGACAACGAAATATATTGTTTAGCCTGGACAACGGAGCATAATCGAACATAAAACATTCGGATATCAATTTTTTTCAATCGATATATCTATCTGATTGTCTATATAAACAATATTACTAGGCCTACAGCTGTAGAATGACTTCATAATATTATTTAGAAATACTCAAAAACGTATTCTATGAACACCTTGTCATTTTAAAAAGGTATCTAAACAAATAATATTTATTACAAACAAAACTTACTCATATTCATCGTCGCTAGATGACTTTGCGTATCTAAACTGTCTTGAATAGATTAAGTGTGCGTACCTACAAAAAGTAATGAAAAATATAAGGATCAAATCGAAAAGAAAAAAAATTAAAATAAAAACTCAAAATTACCAAATTAATTTTTAAGGTTAAGCATTCTGTAATTTTTTTTGTAAAACAAATGTAAATAATTCAATATAATTTTATATGCGCAACATATGTAATTTAGCGCATGTTACATAAATGTAGTTGTATATATACAGATAAAATATATACTATATATTGTATATAAAGTTACCGGACTGTAATAGTTATGAAATATTTTCAAAGAGATTCTATGCATAAATTGTTTCTAATATCTATACCTATGTCTCAACCATCGGAATATTTAACTACTCGGAATTTCCAGATTACTAAAATTAAATTGCACAATTCATTTTATTAATAATGCAACGCAGAACATTACCAGAGAGAGTTCACATTCTTAAGACCTATTGGAAAAGAGAAAATACAATGTACGTTATTAGATCATGGCTAGCATTTTTTAATTTTCCTCCACCAAAAGGACAGACTATTTACAGTTTACATAATAAATCCAATGTAACAAGCTCAATTGCTTATGACCGCCTTCTGGATGTCCAAAATCGATTAACACGCTTGAGAACCAAGAGATGACACAATTTTTTGTAGAAAATCCTAAAAATTCTGTCGTATCTGCATCAAGCAACTAGAAATAGACGGGTCAGAAGGAGTTTGCAACACATCATGCACAGCGTTGGATTAAAATGCTACATTCCACAAATGATTCATGGACTCATTGCGGATGACAGTGATAGGAAGCTAGAGTTTTGTAAAGTATTCATTAATCAAGTGGCTGAAACTCCTGAACAAATCATTTGGAGTGATGAATCCACGTTAAAGTCATCAGGCCACTTCAACATACATAATTGTGTCTATTATGATACAACCAATCCACATGCCTCTATTCAGAAGCATTTGAATCAACCAGGTGTGTCAGTTTGGGCTGGGCTGTCTTCCAGAGAAGTAATTGGTTCAGTTTTTCTAGAGGGAACATTAACTGGGCCAAAATAGTTGACTGTTCTACAAACAGATGTTCTTCCTGTGCTTCAACAACGTGATGATTTCTACGAACTGTTGTTTCAGCAAGACAGTGCAACACCCCATTTTTCAAAATGTGTGCGCGAGACTTTTTTTGGGAAGGTGGATAGGGAGACATGGCTGTGTGAATTGGCCACCACGTTCTACTGACCTAACTCCCTTTTTATTTTAGTGAGCGGCTAAGGATTGGGTTTATAAAGAACTATTGACTGATGTAGCAAATTTGAAAACAAGAATTACTGATTATTGCCATTTTATTATCAACAAACCGGAACTTTGTCAAAAAGTTTGCAGAAGTGTCCAAAATATGGTACCACATTATTTGGCTTAATTTTTTTAATTTGACAATAATAGTCCGGTAACTTATGCCCACCCTATATATATCTATATATATATATATATAGTAGGTTTATAAATTATAAACATTTATGAAGAATTTTTGGATACGTCTAAACCTTCAGATCTATATTTTCATAATATTTTCAAACCATATATGAGAGTTGCCACTTTCACAACAGACATTTAATTTCAAATTGTAGATGAAATTACTACGACAGCCTACACTGAGATATTTGTAAACTTTGTCAGCGTTTTAAATGACATGTAATAATGGAACCACATAGTATACTTTTACCTCAACATTGGCGCCAAGGACGTTTTTCAAAACATAATTTCTAGATTAAAATATTGTTAAAACAAATTCAAATAGTTCTTAAATGCATTAAAACACATAATATACTGTATTATAAACAATTAAAACAATTAAAACGATTGATAGATGGGTTGCGTCAAATACATATATACATAGTTGTAAAGCCCAAGAAAACTTGACGATTCATCTCAATCAGATCCGAAGAAATCAAATAGGACTAATTTATACACACTGAAAGTATGTACAATATAATCACTTACCACTTACACAATACACCGATTTAGACAGCACACAATTAAAACTAATTCGAAGTTAAAACGTAAACTCTTAAACTTGATTAAAGTTTAAACTCATGAACACTACTGTCATTGTCAAACAACAAGATAAAAATAATCAGTAATAATTGACATACAGAACTGAATCGATATACTGATGTGTTTCAATAGACATGCGTACAACAATAAAAGTAATAATATTGACAAACCAATTTGGAATATCTGTTTTGATTATTTGAAAGACAAGAATTGTGAGAAGTGTATCACTTGTAATGGCATTGCTCTCTGAAAAATGGTTTATAATATAATACAATATTACTGACATATTAATAGAATAACACGTTGATTAGTATATAATTATATTTATTGTTTTTATGCATATTTATTCTGTACATTTATTATATACATAAAACGTTTATATTTAATCAATTAATTATTCACTTATTAATTTAATAAATATATATTACAACAAACGCAAACATTTCTTCAGAAATTTAGTTTAAATTATTATATAGATTTAAATATTAATAATATTTATAAAGCAACAAAGTCATTTTTGCCGAAAATTTAGTTATGTTCCCTACGAATTGATACAATTGAATGAGCAATTGTATAGATTCAACAGTGATTACTTTATAACTTTGTAAAAAAGAGTTCATGAACAGGAATAACCTGTGATACAAAGTACATATTAATACACTGAGAGGGGTAATTATGATTAGAATAACAACTGCCGAAATACACATGGTAGCAAGCACGACCTTTATACAACCTTACATTTATCAATACTAGTGCAGTACAGTTCTGCTGCATATGTAACGAGTAAATGACAATTTTCTATCACATCGATTACTGCAGAATTCACAATGCGTTGCTAAAGTATGCTAATTGGCATTAACTATTATAATTTGGAGGATTCTGATAATGTACTTACTTTAGGAGTAGTAACATTGATAACAGTATAGCAATACAAATATTCTTAATGCATTTTTTATTCCACATATTTTCGTATAATATACCAGAGAATTTGACAACGTAATCCATTACTCAAAATGTGCTAAAAATTGATTTTCAACAATAAATTTCTTGTCTTATTAAAAAGTTTAATTATTTGATCACTTACATCCTTGAACACGTGTAAATTGTTTTCACTTTATTGTTTCCCTATGTAGCATATCTTTGCTGCTAAATAGACAGTAAAACCAATTGTCTAATTGAAGAACAAATTATATATTTAAAATTGCTTTAAAAATGTACAAAATAATGTTATAAATTGATAGAAATATTTAAGTGATTGTGTTAAATGCTGGTTAAATGCATCATCCGACTAAATAGTCTAGCAAAAGCGCCTGTTGCCTTTAGGAGTAATCAATTGTACATAGTTTAGGTTAATCGCATTCTAAAAACAAAAAAATTTGAAATATTTTAAATCAATAAAGAGTTTTCAATATAATTTAGTCACTGCTATTATAACAAATCTGATAACAAAAAGCTTCTTACCTGCAGTCTCTTGACTGACCGGTTTCCTGAGCGCAGTTAAACATGCGACCATCCGTTTCAGACATCCACACTTGCCCAGCGGTGTCGTCATTCGCTGGATTGACACAAGTTCACGGCGAGATCTTGGGATGTTATCGCTATTGTTAAGAGTAGAGAAAAATATAAACATAACACCCTTTTCTTTATGTAAAATCAAATACTAGTCGAACTTTTAAAATTGATGCAAGTTAAGTTATCCCTCAAGTGATACGACTTTTTTTAACTGTTATGTAAAGTTCGATGAGGATCCTGTACATGTATTGTTGTCCATCAACAGAAAAATTATGGTATGTGAAAATCTCAAATACAATGCTTAATGATTATTTATGAACGAAAATTGTTATAATTAAAGCGCAATTATACAAAAGTATTTAAATATAACAACATGGCAACAATGAAAATATTTTTTGTCTTCTAAATTTAATTCTTTATTAAACATTGTCTTGATACAAAAATCATTGATAAATAATGAAATTACTTATATTAAATTATGAATATTTCATACACAATTTTTTAAAAAAAATAGCAAAAGTGACAAAATAATGTAATAGATTGTGAGAATGAAATATTATTTTAAAATTAATATTTACATATTATTTACATTCAAGTCAATCCACATTAATAGCTTAAAACACCATATTTCGTAAAAGGCGATCACCATAACATCGGACATAATAAATAACTATTGACTTTTAAACTATAACGTAAGTTAATAATGGAATTATATGCTTAATATGCATGACATACTAAATTTTTATACAAAAAATTTGGATTTATTTAGTGGTTTTTTAAAAATTTTACATACAAATATATATTGTAAAAAGTATTCTAATTACCAAATTATCAAAAAATTTACTTATGTACGTTCAATTTACTTTATGAAAAGTTTAGCGGCACTGTTACATGCAGTAGAATTTACTACTATTTATTTAACTATAGGAATGCTCTGGCACGCACTCTTTTAAACCACAAGTCACACATGTTTGTATATTATTTAAATATTGGGTATGCTTGGTGGATGTTCTTACATCCGTATAGTCCAGACTTCCTTATAGTACAGACTTCCCTTGCCTAACCAAAAGATTACATATAGGTTTTTGTGCCAATATTTTAAGGTTTTATACGAATATATATATTCTTTAATAAATTGTTTAAAAATAGGCATATGCATCATCAAAGGTAAAATAAGTTTATTGTACATGTAAATGTAATGCTAAAATATCTAAAATCTAAATATCTAAAATATCAATATTGTCACTCGATTATATGTTTCAATTTGGCATGTAAAAATGAAATTACAAATAAAGTAAAATTAAATGATTTAGTTATAGTATCCTCATCGTTGAAAAAATGTAGCATGGTAAGTATTGTAAAAATAGCTTTAACATAGAATTTTAAACATTGTTTTGAATATGGCATCTATCCTTTTTTGATAGATCCACTAAAAAAAAATTAACACAGTAAGTCAGTTCCAGTATTGATACTTTTGAGGCGCTTGTGATGTTTGGTTAATTCCAAAAATTAAAATACTTTTCCATTTAGAGGTTGTACTAGCAAAAATATTCATTAATGATTTCAGATTAATTCATAAACTTATTTGTAATATTATACACTAGCCTTGACAGCCTGTCATATGTGATATGAATCAATGATTCACTAGTAGTTTTTTAGGATGTTACATAAACTTCAAAGTAACTAACATCAAAAGTAGTACAGAAAGTGTTTTTCGTGTCTTCCCCACCTCCACCCCTCACTTGAATAAAATTAATTTTCGCATCAATATTAAAAAAATTCAGTCAATCAGAATCGATAATTTGCTTTTTGCTTGCTATGGTAAGTAATCGATCATTTAAATGACATTAGTGTGATTTCAATAGGGATTCCGAAAAGTCGAGGTCATTGAGTTAGTTTTGAAATTTATAAATTGAAGGAAGTTACTCTAATGTGAGCAATCGATTATTTACCCTTCACATTTATTGTTTTTTCCAAATACGATGCATTGTAGATAATATATACAATCTCCGATCAGGATAATTTCTAAGCGGATTCTGACCATGTCAAGTATGGGGAGTGTGATAGTTATCACTAGAAAATGATGGGAAGTATAATAATGGTAGCATGACTGTGAACATTAGAAAACGATTTGAGATATACTACTAGTATTAAAGAGAAATACGTAGATACTATGGGTATACAATATGTATATGGCATACTAACTAAAAATCGACTCCTATTAACACTATTCCTATCAGACACGGTATTTTTACAACAAAAAGTTACAACTTAAAGTTCCTTAAAAAGTTGAACATTATATACTTTTCAATGAGCCTATTTACACTGAAGTAAAAAGTATTCAATTTTTATGCGACGCCACGCATCGAAATACATATTTCAATGCATTTTTTTAAAAAGATGTAGAAATATCAAAATATAAAACGTAACGTAGTGCTTGATGAGAACTGATATCAATTCTTGGCCGCGCGACGCTCTGTCGCGGCGCGCTTGGTGGGGATAGGCTTTAATTATTGTTTTTGAAATTATTTCATTGACTTTAAAATCACTAAGCTCCTAAAGTTTAATACCCTAAAATTCCTAACTGATTAAAGTTTCTAACAAAAAATCCTAAAAATGTTCCCTTAACTTGGTTAATTGAAGCCCACATGATTAACTTATAATTATTTAAAAATTACACAGTAAGTAACAGAAGGACAGTAAGTATTTAAATTATACAAAAATGTCAGTGTCACCGCTAATGATCAGTTTCATACATTTCTTTCTCTTAATCGCTCTGGTTTCCATTTATGTCGACATAGTCATCCCCGACTTGACCAGCCCAGGGCCATTATCCAACTTGCTTTGAGATCATAGTTATATTTTTTGAGCGTAGAATATGTTTTATTGTTTTAAAAATTAGTCTCAATAGTTTATATTTAGTACACCTTTTTAAAAATGACAAATGATTATGAATCCTTCCATTTACAAATTATTCAATCAAATTATTAATCTTCACCAATCTTCATGCTTAATGACTTGGAACTGACTGAAATACTTATACTGGTTATAGAAGTGCATTTTGTTTTGACTATCGACATATTTCTTGATATCACCGTCATAATCAATATCCGAGTTGTTGAAGATATCTTCTTTTCATCAGAATAGTTGCTCTTCACATACAGATGCTAGTATTTGCGTTCATGTTTCTCAATTAAATGCTTATCGCGATTAACAAATGCTGGTGTATCCATACTTTGAAATTATTAGATAAAATTGAATCATAGCCAAGGATACGGTATCATGTTTATAGACGTAAAAGGAGATAATTCTTGACTTAATATATATATCAGCTCATGGGAAAAAAGAAACTCAAGCACAATGCCTGTATGACTATAACCGGCTCATCAATTCCGACAAAACATTATTTTTGGAGAATTTAATGCACTCAGAATATCTTTTATTCAATGAGCCACTATAGCAACTATTCATTGGTTTACAGTGACAAACCCTAATTAAAAAATTGAAATTAGATAAGATATTATAGACTTCCTTTCTATGTATAACCAATTTTAACACTCCCTTTTGATTCCGTTTTTAATTCTGTTTTCACAAATTATAATAATAATAATATATAAAATTCAATTTGCATTAATGCATTTATCTCGTAAATATGAAGGTATGAGGCTAGTCGAACATTATTGTCGATATTAATACATACTTGATAACACTTGACATATATTTTCAAGATTATATTTCTTATGGCAAGTGGGTATATACAAACCTAAGTTCAGATTTGATTCCAGCTTTGCTAGCTCGAATATCGTGCCAATTGCGCGTCACTTTATTGAGAAGGGCGTCACGCTTGGCAGTTATATCAGTGACGCATTGAAACAGAGGGGCGTAGACTCTATTGAGAATATACACCTGAAATGTTTAGCAATTAATTTAACAAGTTTGAATTCACCGTCATGTTTTATTGCTACAAATAGTGTAAATGATTAGGTCACAACTAATTGTAATAACCATCGACAGTCTTAGTTTAAATGAAACTATAGTCATTACTAGCGGTTAAAAGTAAACAAAGTAAGTAACTCTAAAACTATCCTTTTAAAAACGCAAAAAGGAAATTTAATTTAACAAAACATGCCTGTTAATTAAAGGCAATTACTGCAAACCATTACGATGACAACCTTATTTCACATAGTTTATGTGGCAATAGTATACATTTCCAAAAATCAAGTAAATTGTAAGAAAAATCAATTATATAGTAATTTTGAATAATGTTGACAGAGAGTTCATTTTAATAATCAAAGTTAGTACATATAGAAGTCTTTAATTCACAGCAATATAATTAAAATAATGAGTTCCATTTCTTTTCTTCTGTTTACAACAGAATATTGTAATATTTTGTGATAGATAATTAATATACAGAATACAAATTTAATACACAATTAATAAAAAATCAAGTACATTTTAAAGATTGAAGTATATTTGAATACATATGGACACCATGGAACTTATATTACTTGTGAAATAGTATTATTTTTATAAATTCATGGTGTATACAGCTATATAAATATATTTCTTACCTCCAGAGCAAGTTTCAAATAATTTTCAAAAAGTGTATCGTGATGCATTGCACGTCGCTGTAAAAATAAGTAAAAATATATATTCATGGAGTTTAAAAATAAGAATTTAAAAAAATCATAAGGAATTATTAAAAATAATATAGTTACATAAACTATAAATAATATCTTATTAGTAGGAATGCAGTAATGGTTAATTTATTTTAGTTTTTTTTGATATGATAAATACGTGGATTATACTAATTCATGAACATAATAAGAATGGGTTACACTGCATTTGGAAAATTTCGCAAATCAATGTGTTTAAACAGGAAAGAAATAAAACAGAAAATACGATTGATTGGTTATAGTATAAAAAAATACTCATTAAAAAATAAAAATTGGGTTTTTATTTGACAAAAATTACTTCGATTTTGGTTTTTAATAGTACTTTTTAATTTTTTTTCAATAGGTAGATTATTATTATGAATTATGGCAGAATAAATAATTATGAGAAAATTATTAAATTAAATATACAAACAAATACAAATGCCAGTTGCACCTAACCGAAAATCATTATAAATGTTTAATTTAATCTCAGTTAAAGCTAAACCTGTTCAATCTCATTTTGCAAAGCACAATGGATCATTGAGTTAAAAAGTTCCACTTTTTACGGATGTAACAGATTGATTTTTGACAACCAAATACGTTTCAGTGTAATAGCACAAAATAAATGCATATGGGTGATCTGAGTGTAACAATGACTAATGGAATGCTATTAATCTAATGGGTCTAAAAATATCAAATCATTATTTCTGTTGGATTTGACGGAGCAATATTTAAATGTATTACCACGACATTTTAAATAAGGTACTATTCAATATAATCAATAAAATAATATATTTTAAATGGAGATATTATAAACATCTAAATATCTACTCTAGAAGTATCAAGATGGGAAATTCTAGAATTACATTTACTGTTTACTGTCTATTTAACAGTTTTTATTTACAACTCAAAATCTAACAAGCCCATCATGCGCTAATTTATGGAAATGCTTCTGCCAAATTTATTTAGATGAAAACGGGTAAATATACAGTAAAAAGTATGTCATAATAAGCAAGTAGCTTTTTATAAAACTACTGATGCATACATATTAACGTGGATGTTATAATCATGACAATTAATAGGTCATATATCTCAAAACGATGCGCTTTCAAGAATGTGAAATCCAATTGTTGAGTGACTTAGTAAACGTAAAAGTTAATAAAAAAAAATTGAAAAAACTTTATTATGTTTAAACTATCTATTTACAATTATATTAGA
Source organism: Coelogynopora nodosa (assembly GCA_034780555.1). Classification (NCBI taxonomy): domain Eukaryota; kingdom Metazoa; phylum Platyhelminthes; order Proseriata; family Coelogynoporidae; genus Coelogynopora; species Coelogynopora nodosa. Next base: position 8,496 of record JAUZND010046167.1, on the reverse strand, counting down.
ATAATATTAAAAATCTTTATATAATAGCTAATATTAATAATGAGATAACTCCCATAAAATATAAAAGAACATTTATTTTAAAGAAAGAGCTTAATTATATACTAATAATAATCAAATTAAAATTTAAAAAATAAATTTCATTATCTATAATACAAAAAAAAATAATTTGTAAGCGCCTTTTTAAATTGTAGTTTCACTTTCGTATTTATAATAATGAAGAATAATTTTTACATATATATAGTAGCATAATGAAAAGAAAAATATTTATTATGACTTCTTTTTTCTGTCTATTTAACCATTGTCATTGTAAAAAATGGGGGAGGTGCGTTTCCATAATAGCGCTGGCTATCATTCTGAAATGTTAAGTACCTTTAACAGTTACTCTAAAATGCAATATTTTCTCCGTATAAAACATTCGAGAACTAAAGACGTAATGTACAAATCAAAATGAACTAAAATATTATTTTAAAACATTTTTTAAATTGAAATTATTTTGAAAAAGTGTTTAAGCTGAAACTTTCATTGATGACTTACATTCTTATAAACGTTCTACTTAATAATTTGTTTGGAGTAATTCCGATAACTAGTATATCATTAGTGATTAAAAATATCCTAAAAAAGCTTTTTCAAAAATTTATTTCCCCCTATCTGATGCTTTATGATTATTAGCGCACCATTGGTAGTAATTTACAACTAACTATAATCGATAGAATAGAAAACTAACGATATATTTATAATCGTCTTGAAAAACTACACCGTAATAGTCTAAATACTGGTGGGTCAGTATGACCCACCCATATTTGGCTAAATAGGTTTCCAAAAGAACTTGATGCTGCTAGGGTTAGGTGGACGCCAACAATAGGGAAACTACAAACAATTATTATTTAATTCAGTTAAAAAATATTACGCATTTATTTAAAAATAGATTCTTAGACATAAATAGCCGTTGAAGCATAAGGAATACACAGTGATAAGCGAGAGTTTATCTCACCAAGAATCGATCAGAGCTGATTTCGGTGAAAGCCCGACTGTGTAGCTCCGCAATTAGAGTAACATAAAAGTGGAGATCGCTTGAGCGCTGGTGACTCAGCTGATTGTAGTACATACTGATGAGACTATCCACCTTGCGTTGCAGAGTTTGATTACCTAGCGATTGAGAAACATTGACTTTAAAATCCACCAGAATCTATTTTACTTTATATAGTTAGCCTACTAGTATGGCCCCAAAGTAGATCCGTACAATCTTCAACCGAGTCTAACACGAAGCGAGAGGAGGAATAACCATTTGAATCTAAAATATAAACAATTTGACATAATTAAAGACAATACCATTTTATATATTATACCAATAACATAGTATTAAATAAAAACTACACAAAACTCGTTCAAATGAATAGAATATTAAATAACATAGTAAAAAATTTATTAAAAAATACAGAAAACGATATGGTTATTATGTTCAGCATATTCAATATATATACTTTATGAACATGCGTGTAAACTTTATATGTAAAAATAAATATGTTTAAATGTACAGCTTACATTTTACACATTAGATAGGTACAGTCATAATATAAGTAGCAATGGTGATGCGAAAGAAAAGTTCAACTTACCCACTGCGTAATTAAGGGGTTCACTGATACAATAAGCCTTGAAAGATGTTGAATTTGAAAGATAGAAGGTTTCGTCAAAAAGAATTTCTACCTATTGGTTAGATAAACCGTGAAATTAAATTATAATAAAAACACAAAACTTCAGAATATAAATCAGTAAATTACACATAAGGGACACCATGTGACCCAAAACAAGGACAGGTATCTATAAATGATTTTAGGCAGCGTAATTAATCTGATAAAATGTTTGTAGTTTCCACCGGTGGGTAGACAGGTTTTTCCCTTTAAAAACGTGAGTAGTTAAATTGGATCCCGTGTAGTTTAATAGAAACGACCATCTTCTCTATTATGTCACAATTGAGACAATATGAAACTGTAAAATTAAATCCTAAAAACTAAATAATGCGTATAAAAAAATGAGACAACATGAATGCTATAATAAAGCAAACTGACAATTTTGTATTTTAATGTAATTCATTTAAGGCAAATTGGGGTTGATACAATATATTACCCGTTAAACACGCAACAGACTAACCTTTTTTTCATGTTCAAATCCTTTACTCGTGGACAGAAAACGACTACTGGGAATTACAATCTACAAGTAGTAAAAAACATATAATTTGTTTAGCAAATATTTTAAAATAATAGTTATTTAATAACATTTGAGAGAATGCAATAGCCGTTAACGCTGAGTTAAATCACAATAAAAATGAGAGAAAAAAGCCGTAAAATGGAAAAACACATTTACTAAATATCGATATATTATGAACAATAAAAACAAAGATTTAATTTGTAATGTTTGACAAGTAATTATAATGAAGAAAACACGTTTTAAAATGTAAAAGAAATTGAATATTTATTTGAATAATCACATTGTATAATCATTTTAGAAGAAATTTTATATAAATAAAAAAACAAAATCAAATATAATAAAAAATATACGCTGTATTGGTTTTCATTTTACAGTTGATTTTTCTTGCTGCTGCATATATTTATTTATATATATACCAGTAGTGAGGGAATATATTTTTTCTTTAAAATAATACTAAATTATTTAATACTAAAATAATAATTTCATGCAATGGTAATTTCTATTAGCTACATATTTGACAGAAAATCAATTATTTATTTTGTTAAAAAATTTTAATAACGCCAACAGTTTTAAAAACCAAATATACAATATTAACAAATTAGGTTACCTAGTCGTAGGCTACACTTAAAAATAAAAAGTTTATTCTTTTAAAATACCATAACTGTTTTACGCGAGTTACGAGAGCTACAGCAAGATAACCCTTTAGATATTAAAATGGTCCACAAAAAGCGAAAAACAGCTGCTATTGTTTAAAATCAGAATTTTATTTAAAGGTCTACATAATGTGAATCAATTAATGAACTCAAATTAAAAAGTTAACTTTTTCTTTATTGGTACACACGTCATACACATTTTATAAAATGTAAATTAATTTTTTAGATTTATTATTTTCAGTCATTGAATTTTACATAACTCCGCCGGCTGAAAAAGTACAAGATTTCATAGTCCGACTTTTATATAGTACACATGTTAAAATGATACCTGATTCTTTAGTGTTTTGTATTGAGTTGTATTTGCTTCATTGTTAAAGGCAACGAGTATATGGGTTAAGAAATCATCTTCGTCAAATTCAATTTTACGGAATGAGCCAAGTTGAGGTACACAAATCTGAAAAACAATTCATATACTAATAAAAATATTTTTTGAGTAAATTAAAACCTAATGAATTTCAAACTTAAAATAATTATTTCAAATAAAAAAATATGTTATTTTAAATTAATTTTGTATTCTTATATGAATTTTATGGTACCTAACGGTTGTGAAAGCAAATAAATTGAATTAACACATAGAACAGACATCATACATGTTGTTATTATTACCTAACATATTATTTATCCAACATGAGGATATAATCAAACCTAAATTAGAAAGTTATATTACTGTCAGAATTGATCAACTAAACCATTAAATTTTTATAACACAAACTCCCCTATAGTGATAATATATTTAAATATGGATCAACTCTTTGATAACACTGTATCGCATTCTCACGCATTGAAATATTCTTTTTCCACTAATCTTTAGTTTAATTACAGAATTCAAATGCTCATTTTTGTATTCTTTAATTCAATGTTTATAAATAGTATAACATTACACAAAGTACATTATATATTAGAAAGGAAATGTTTATATGGAATACACTTGTATTCCCCGTATTACATTAACTGGTGGATTCACACATATCTACAGTATAAACCCTGTAAACTCACAGCATTGGAGTGCATATTATTGTTTCACATTATATATGAAATTAACACCAATTATCCATTAGAAATATTATCAATAAGGTCAATGGTACATACTGATTTTTAATTGGAGTGACAAAAAGTAATATTTAAAACAATTCATTAAAACAAGTTGTATAGTTCAAACCATAGTACAAACAGTCATGTATACAAAGTCACATTATTTTTAGTCATAATATTAAATTAGTATTCATAATAAATTATTTAAAAAATCGTATTGTTACAAACGTTTTATGTAAAATTTCATATTATTTGAAAAATTGTAAATTTCATGTTCCATATCTTATTATTGATTATTTATATCTATTTAGTATTAATCACTTTATTATTGATTAGAAAGAAGTTTTTATTTGAGTACTCTTCAAAAAATCTATTGATAATTAATATTTTGGCTATGAACCATGGCTAATTTTTTTCTTTCTTTCTAAGAACTACCAGACAAAAAATTAATATGCTTATTGTTAAATAGTTAAGAAATGATTGATTACAATTAATCAAATATGATGCCTTTTATATATAATCAATTGAAGCTGTAATTATAAATTTGAAGAAATCATTTATGACGATCAAACATTTTTCTATACAACAAATTTAATACAAAAACATAAAAATTAAATATTGTATATAAATAAATAACTGCATACATTTATTATTATAATTTTTTTACAGTTTTTAGTAGCTAATTATTAATTATTAGAAATCCAATTTATAATAAAATAAAAAGCCACACAAAGAGAGAGAGAGAGAGGGGAGTAAAAGACACAGATAATGGTAAATACAATGTAAAAGCAAACAATATTAAAAATCTTGAGGCACAAAGTAGAAGATCAAAAGAGCCAGAAAAAAACAAGTCAGAATGAATTGAAAAATAATACATGCCATTCTATACATTTATAACTTTATGATTTTAGCAGAATTGGAGTTAATTGTCTTACATGTATTAAAGAATGAAAAAATTGTTTATAAATAGAATTACAATAAAACAATATCAGTTTTATGTTCCTTTATACATTTGCACTTATCATGTTCAGTTTTATAATAGTAACATTTATTGCAATATGTTAACAGACAACATTTTGTATTGAAGAGAGAGATAACATAAATTAAGCTTATGTCTATTTCATATACAATGTAAAACGATTATATAAATACACCAAAGCTGTGACTCTCATCCTTATTATATAAATAACAGAAAAATAAATGCTTACTGTCCATCCAGCTTTAACTGCACTATTAAAGACGTCATGACGTTTTTCTTGCAATGCTAAAAGAAATGGATTTACTTGGAGATCCTCATCATAATTTGTATTTATTATTTCAAATGTCGCAGAAACCATTGTATCGCATCCTTAAAAATAAGAGAAATCTAAAAAATGTAAAGATAAATATCAATAATATTGCACACATAATATACTAGACAAGAACACTAAGCACTAAAACTGCAATTTTGGTTTTGGTAAACAAAGGTTTCAAGAAGCGAGGTATAGGAATTTTCCATGTAAAAACAGATTTTTTGAACCTCTATATCTCAGGAAATGTTATATTATAAACCCCTAATTTGGCCCACAGGTAGAATTTTTATCGAGCTATAAAAAATATTGAGAATTACATTTCTTAATAGTTTTTAAATGGTGACTGAAAGAAAATTTTCCTATTTTTCTATGTGAATGATAGGCATAAAGCTAAATAAGTAATATGCATGCAATCTTATTGCATAAGAAAGAGAATTTGGATGAGGGTCTTACAGAGCATTATAGAGTCATTTCCCTTTTCTCTAACACATTCTCTCTGGACAGTAAATTTTAAAAAATAGTTATACAATTTATTGCATAAGCCCTCTTAAAAGATACATATTTCTCATTTATATATTTTATTGAAATATTTTTACTAGCGAGAATGCCATTGCTTTGACTAAGAAAGATAATAAACTATATATATACAATATATATTTGAAAATTTGTACAATTTCATTAACATATGCTGAAATATATATATAGAGAGTATAAGTAAAACCATAATGATAAATAATTAGTGGTAATATTTGTCAACCTGACAAAGTTTAACTAAAATTCATTCAAAGTAATAAATATTATAAACACTACCAATAAAATATTGGTAATATAATATTTACTCCATGGCTCAAATATATATAAATTTGAATTTGCAAATTATAAAATTTTAAAGAAATAATTTAAATAAAACAGTTATAATAAATGAACTTGTTTGCTTATAATATTGTACATTTTTATAGCTTTTCAAATCTTTTAGCATTTAAAAAAAATATGGTTATGATCTTAATGATTAATTATCTTTGAGGATACTTATAATGAAATACTTGAACATTAATAAATTTAATAACTTTTTATTCAATCTGCTAGCATAACTATATATAATGCTGAAAGAAAGGTCATGTTATATAATATATATATATATTTTAAATATGGTAATGGAAAAACTAATATGTATAAACATTTTGATAATAATACAGATATATATATATATAATCTATTTCAAAGAATAGAACTCCCAACAGAAAAAATTATAAGCATCATATTCAATTTTTAAATGTTATAACCATGACCAGGTACATAAAACTCAGTAGTATTAATATTAATAATTCTGAATATTTAACTAAATACAAACTTTGTTTATAAAACTGAAAAGAAATTGATGGAATCATGTAGAAATCACACAAAATATTAATAAAATGTGATTTTTTTTATAAAAGTGCTTCTTTTTCTATTATGTTATTAAAAATATAGAAGTGTATTACTTTACTATAGTAGGAAATTAAAAGCAGAACCCCTTTTAAATTGTTAAAATGTTTATGCAACTTAAAACATTTTAATAACATTCATCTTAATTAATATTTAATTAAGAAATTAATTTTAAAATATTTTAAACTACATATTATATTAGTGAAATAGCCAGTATGAAATTTGCGGCAGAGTCAGAGACTTTATTGAATTTAAAAAATGTTAATAATATACCTTTCATGTTAATTTTTTTAAATTTGATATATATTTTAAATGTTAAGAATATTAATTTGGTACATATTTTATAAGAATCTTAAGTAATACATATTGTTTAAGAATATTAATTTAGCATATTTTATTTTGTTTTGACATATCAGCTAATTACAGGGAAATTAAAGGTATAGATAAACCCTGATGCTGGTGCCATATGCTATGGAAAAACACTGATTTTTATAGCAAAGTACACTAGATAAAAACTGAATTTGTTGTATCAGGTTTTAACCAAGTTATAATTTGTATCAATATATCAGTCTTAGGCTTAGGTTATTCAGAATAAGTACTCAGTCATATTGTATTCCACATGACTCACATTGGAATTAGGTTTTATGTAATCAATATCAAGTTTAATCTATAGTATATAAGTAGATTGCAAACATGTTAGCAACGGACTTTAAATTTAAATGGTGTTTGAACTGTCCAGGTGGAGCATGCATGGGTTCTTATAATAAAATTAAAAACTAAAATCATGATAGATTACTTACAAAATTAAAAATATTGTTTTGATTTTTAAATATTAGTTAAACAAATATACGTATAACTATAAATGAGATTAAAATATGTTAATTTAATGTGTCATGATATTATTAAATGACTTCAATAAAGTTTATATATAAATACATTATATTTAGAATAAACTATATGGAAAGTATAGATATATAATATATATAGTTTGCATACTCTAATTCTCAATCTTTCTGGACAGATCACAAATAAGTATAACAGCAGTAAACATTTCTCTTATTAAACTGATTTATAAAATTATATAAATATACATTTATTTTATAAGGAATAAAAAACACGGGGATATATAATTAATTATACTCTATAATGTAACCATTAATAATTCCTAATAGTGATATGTCTGGATGAATAATAAATATTATATAAACTATATGATAAAAGTATATTTAATTTATATACAATCTCGGCAGAAAGTATTCAAATGATACAAAAATTTGTAAAAAATATGCATGTAATCTGCATTATGTTTTTATTAATTATGAGTAGGCCCTAGTACATAAAATGATAATTACAATAATGAAATATTTAAATGTTGTACAAAGCATTAATATTTGGTCAGGTAACCATGTGCTTTTTTCACCAAGGCCAGTATTTTGGGCATAGATGCTGAAAGCTTTGAGCAATATTCAGGGGTAATTTGAGTGCACCAATTATGCTTTATTAACTCTTTTAGTTCAGCAATCGAAGAGGGATTGTCACGATTAACACAATCCTTTAGCTTATTCCACATGTTTTCGATAGGATTTAAATCCAGTGAATTCCCCTGCCAATTTATCAGATTTATTCTCTCTGGCTAGCTGGAGAGAGAATATTGGTCACAATTTTTGATTTGTGACATGGAACGGAATCCTGGAGAAAAAATGTCGTTCCATGGATTTCCATATGTGTTTTCAACTTGTCTTTTAGCATTTTGAGATAGATTTTGCCATTCATCATTGTCCCAGGTTCTAGAAAATACAGGCCACCCCTGCCTTTAGATGAGAAGCATC
>JAUZND010046156.1:0-20229 GCA_034780555.1 Coelogynopora nodosa | reverse complement strand
TTGATTACGCGAATTTGAGATTGTTTATTCCGAACTTGAAATTGTTTATTCGAATTTGACATTGTTTATTCCGAATTTGAACTTGTTAAGGTTTTCTACGAAGTAATATGCGCAGTATAAATTCATTTAGTTCATCGGCCACGTAGCTGGTTTACATTTTTATATAATGTAAGGTAAGCGTAAATATATATACATTTTAACTTGCATATATAGTCAATAAAAACTGTTCTGGGCTCTTCAGAGTATTATTATATAAAATAAGTTTGTTAACGGTTAAATTACTGTTTCTAATTAACTATTCAATCAATATTCAAACATTCGACATTGACAAATCATTATTAACTCAATCATCGATAGAATAGATTTAACCAAACAGTATTGTTCAATTATAAAATAAATATTTCAATTAGTTTTCCTTTATAAAAATATTTTTTGAAATAACGGTTTAATGATTTTTTTTAAATCGATTCAAATTTACATCAATTACCATTCAGTTAATTATTCCGTTATTAAATACATAAATCATTTTAACAAATTAAAATTAATAAAACTCTTTAAATACTTTAAAATAAAATACTATATTTTTCAATGTTGCGAAACAATTATCCTAAGATACTTAACCAAATGCTTGAAATAATATATAAATAAATAGTGCTAATCGGTTACATAGTCAAGAAAGTATACACACAATTGAAAAAATGAAATACTAACTTATATAAAACTAAAAGGTAATATATCTTTCAAGAAATGTAAACAATAACTAATAACTTGTAATTATTAAAAAAATTATTATTAAGCATTATTAATTAATAAATACTTTATTCCTTATATTATATTTATTATCTTAATTTGGAAAATATTTTAGCATCGATAAATTTTAATTTTATTTAAATAATAGTTAATTTTTATAAAAATATTTAGTTTTAATTTTAGCACGTCCAAGTTTATAAAACACGATGGTCAATACATTTTGAAGCCTGTGCCAATAATACGATCATAATATATCCTTAATGTATTCAATTCCATAGGGGTAAACCGATATCTCAATTTTAGCATTGTTTAAATAGTCTAAGAATGTTAAAGTTTCTCGGTTTGTATATGAAAACAATAAAATCTTATCAGCAATTAAAGGATTGTTAAAATAACTTTTTTTAATTGGTTTAAAATTGAACACAATGTGTTGTCCAAGGTCAAATGCTAACATTATGTTGTTACAACTATTAAAGATTCACATCCGCATTTACAATTGACTGTTATTGTGTAATTTATAAGAATAAGTATTCATATCATTCTAATTATAGTTTCTACGCTCAAAAAGAACTAAACGGTTGTGTAAAATGTTTTGCACAGCACAATACAGCACAGCACTTTCTTTTAAGTAAATATAAATGTTGACAGCTAAATCGATCGAAAGCAGTATACAAGTTATATAGCTCAAAGTAAGCACACCAAAATATTTCAATTAAGGTAAGTATAATGAATGCATATTATATTAATTAAATGTTTTTGTGTAGCGTCACATTATACCTCATACATTTTAACCAATTTAAAGGTAACCAACGAAAATGAACAGATGCACTGAATTTGCATAAATAGTAATGTAACTAGTACCGTGTCCGAGTGACTAACATCACTGTCATCCTTTAATTTATTATCACACGATAGGTCAAGTCTTACCACTATAAAATAAATAATTGTAAAATAATTATAACAATTTAATCCTATTTAATCATTAAAATTGTTAGAAGCTGCACAATCAGTTGTGGAATAAATACACAAATATGAACCTACTTCAGTGGGCGTTCAACTGGCTAATTGATGTATAATATTTAAACCGATTTAATATTATAATACTATAAACCCTAATACAACAAATAGACAACAAGAACCTTAAATCGGTCTACAAACTCACGTGGGATAGGGGGGATCAGGTCCGTCTGTGGACTGAACGAGTTTCTCCAGACTTTGAGTCCAATCTCCAACTATGCGGATATGGACACTGAAGTAGGGATCGCTAGGAGCCTATCGTGGAAATGAAAGATGTATCTATCAGATTGTACCATATACGTGGGACCTTGGAAGCTGTTTTAATGGTCGATATTCGATGCGGGCTTTCCGCCTTAATCCAATTATTGCATATGTGCATCTAGATTCTTTTTATTAGAACATAGAGAAGAATTTGTGTCGTCCGTTTAAAAATAATCGCGGTCAAAACGGCCATTTTGTAAAATGGCCGCCATTGCTACCATAGGATGTTTTCGCGGTGGCTCCATATCTGGAATTATTCGTTAGACTATTATCTATGACTGTGCCAAATTTCATGCTTGTACGTCTAAACCCACAATGGTTACACCTATCTGCCCCACTAATATGGCAGATACAAATAATAAGCAATGCAAGTATTTGCTTTTCTAAATAATGCGCTTTGGATAAAAATATGACTATAGAACTACGTCCAAATTAAACATCTAAATAAGTAAAATAAATAATAAAATATTAAAAATATACAATATATCCAAATCTTAGATTCGGTACAAGACCTTCCTAGGTATATATATATATATATATTATGAAACAGTTTGTTAAATCTTAAAAATAGAAACAAATAGGAACAAATTGTACTTCTCCTTGCTCTCTTCTTTATGCTCGCAATGCAATATTTGCGGAGAACGTTCAAAGGCCCCAAACGAAAATAAACTACAATTCGGAAAAAAGTGAACCAGTTTCATGAGAATATTGAAGTAGTATTTACATGCCGTTTCTTTATACGGCAGTATAAGTTGCATGTAAGGTACCATTTTCATTTTATCCTAAGGCAGTTATTGAAATCTCTAGCAGATAAACTTTCTGAGAAACACACGAACATATATATATTCCACAAAATATAAAACTCATCAGAGCTACCAAAATCAGCCTTAAAAGTGGATTTTTTCTGTGATTTAGCAATGATCAAACTTTGGACACTGTTCGAAAACGTAAATCGGTCGAAGTATTTATCCTTCTTGTCACTGTGATGTTTTGTCATCATAGTTCTGTTTTATTCATAGGATGATTTTGAATTAATCAGTCTAATGTCCGTTTTACCAATAAACAATTCCTACATGTAATTTTGTGACTTAATGGTTTTTACAAATTATAGGAAGGTAAAATTATATACATATTTTTTCATTGTCTATAGCGAAAAAGGTATAAATCCTATTGAGCTGAAATTATCAAAGACGAACTATAGATCAACTTAAAGCCTTATAAAAGGTTGGTAACGCGGGTTGTAATAAGCAATAATATTAATAATAATAACATTAACTTTTACTAAAGAAAAAAAATCCGTTTTTTTATATGTTTGTGACTATTTCAAAATCTATAGCGAATATTATCAAAAATATACACTTAATTCTGTTGAATTTATTTAAACGGTTAAAATGATTATGACGTCATCACTTGCTCAAAAGCGATATTTTTTTAATATAAATATAATTATACGGTCAACCATTTAATATTTTCTAAATTAATATTTTTCTAATTTCTTTAATGAATTCAGATATAAAACATACTTAAAAAGTATGAATATCCATAAATCGGTTTACCAATCTGACATAGTAATAGATACTATAATCAAAACAGCGCAAATTTATGCAATAAAATTCAACAAAAAACTATATTTTGTAAATAAAACTTGTTCTGTCTAACTAACTAACTAAGTCACAATTCAAACACGTACAATTGACAAAATATTTGAAGCAAGAACTCGAACTAGATTTTAAATAAAATGTAAGTTGAGATTTACGCGCTGAATGGAGCCGTCATCCAAACTATAATAGCCGTAAGAATTATAATCAACATTGGCTCAGTTCTACAGGTACACGTCCGAAAGGAATGCCCGCTGCGAATTACCGAGGTGAGCGTAAAGGGGTGCCACTCCAGTCGGGAAATCGCGGAACAAAGGATGAATATGTACTGTCCAGGTTGGGACTTGAAACCGGACTTTGTCATCTGCAGTTCTATCACACGTGATGGATGTCGGATCACCTGTGGTGGTTGAATCATACGGATAACATTATATTATCTTCATTATATTTTACGTTGGTGTTGTTTATTATAGTGTAGGTATTACTTCACGCTACTACAGCTGCGTGGCATAATACCACGGAATTTCAGCGTGAAATGGAGTTGAAACAGATAGCTGAGAGGTCAATTAAGATATTATAATGTCACCTTTTATACCGCATATACAATATATCTATAATATGTTAGAATCCTATAATGTATATCAGGAAATCGCTATGCAGTTGTTAGTCAGGAAAGGCAAAAACAAAGTCAATAAAAAAGTTCAGGCATGGATCGTTTACCCATTGGACAATTGAATTGCTAGCAGAGGCATATTAATGTAATCAGTAAATTATAAAGTTTGAAATTGGTAATCAAATTCTAGAGAAGGAGAAAGCATTATAAGACACAAACTAATCACAACATAAATTTTGTTAAAGCAATAATATGATTTGTGATATAACCATCGAAATAAAACCATCATTTATTATTATTTTTATAGAATATGGTTAATATTACTAAAAGAAAATAATTTTTAATTTAAACTTTGCTTATTAGAATATTCTGTTTATGTAACTAAATGTCCAATCTTCGAATCACAGAACGAAAAAAACAATTCGACAAATTTTTCAACGAACGAGGCTATTTTCTTTCTCTCCCATTTTTTATATAAAATTCTGGCATAAGCTACAAACGACACTGTTATATTGAGCTAAGGCCAACTTATTGTAAAACTCAATTTAAATTTAAATATACTTAACTGGATGTTCTGGATACTCGAATTAAGCCGGCTAATTTATGTTGGTGGTTGAACTTGCAAACGCCTATTGGATACCACCATAGACAATATTGATGAATTAAATTCTTTGCACGGTGGGACTTAACTGAATGCATGCCTGTCTGACAGAAAAGACTTTCTTCCATCAAATATGGTAAAAATATATACCCTACAATAGTTCAGAGTTTTCTTTAAGAATTTTTCAATGTGTAGTAAAAAAACTGGAAGCATACCAATATATAGATAAGGCTGCCTTGCTAATGTGGTAGAAGAACTATTTGGGAAAGGTAGGACAGGCTCACATATCATATTTATTAAATTACGTTACCTGCTCCCATGGGAAATTATAAGCGGCAACCAAACAGAAAATGTTGTCTAATTAATGGACAATTTAGATGAAATACAATTTTTTTTAATGTACAAACAAGTTGAAAGGAATTGTCTATAAATTCAATGAAAAAATAATTAATTAAAAATTAACCTTCATGAATATCTGAACTAATATCTGTATAGAGTATAAAATAGTGGCATATATATAATTTACAAAGAATATTTAAAAAAATATTTCTCACTACATGAATGATAAAGTATACAATAAATATTTCAGAAGAACAAAAATAAAATTTGAAACTTAATGAAGTTTAATACCAAAAACAAAATCAATTAAAAGATCAAAAAAATAAAGTTACCGATTTTTGTATATTCCGTAAAATCTGAATTAATAATAATTTTTGACAATAATTTTGACAGTCCTTACAAAACATTATGTAATTATATAATATACTTAATTATTAAATACTATATATATATACATTGCTTATTTGATTAATGAAAAACTGGGATTTGAATACAGGTGTGCTGAAAACAATAAATCCTTGAAAAATAGCATTGCTACTTTTAATAATTGGCTGTGTTTTAAAGTTTAATAAAAAAAAGACTAATTTAGGATAGGCATAATGCAGTTATTAATAAATAAATTTAATATAAATAGATTACTTATAACGTTAGTCTATCATAATAATTTTATTTTAAATGTCAACAATGCTAACTCACATGTAAATATAATCACTTTTAGCTGATATAAGCATCGGAATAGTATGAACAATTTGAGTGTTCCTGACAAGTCTAAATCTAAATACAGATTGAAGTCTGTCTTTCCAGGCTAAACGAATAAACTAAAAATCTCGTCAGACTAAGCCTACACAGAATAACTAAAATGTGAACAGTCATATCGGAAAAGACAATATTATACATGTGAAAAATGAAGAAACAAGAAAGCAAGATTGCATATTTTTAAACTGATGCATGACAATTATACAAAATGAGGACAATATATTCTTATTTTTTCAATAATTATATTTCATTTGGGTAAACACTTTATGACAGTGAAATAGATTATAAAGGAATAATGATTATAAATAATGATTAATCTCAGAAAACAAATTGAAATAATAAAATAGTCATTATTCTCCTATTCTATGGGGAGTGTTTTCAACAGATGTTCCACTGATAGTCGATATTTAAAAGGATAATAAATAATTTTGTAAAGAAATTTTACATCCAAAAAGATCCTGATATTTACTAGGTAATACTATTTCTAGATACAATAATAATATAATAATCTTTGGTTGAGATGATTTTTCGCATTTATTAGGTACTTGTTAAGAATTAATCAATATACTTGTTCAGTTAAATAAGAAATAAGGATGATAAGCTTATTGAGTAGGCCTATACGGTTAGAATAAATGTTATGTAAAGAGTGTATTGGGTCATTGTAAATTATGTTAACTGACTGTCAATTAGGGAAACATTTCATAATTATAAAAAGCCAAATACAACTTATGAAAACTAACTTAATTATTTTTTAATTTATAAAATCAACAACGCACGTTTAAACATTGTGTTATGCAGTAGTATGTTTAAATAAATATAAATTCAAATATTGAAAATAATTATAAGAAATATATATTAAACACCTCCGTCAAATTAAAATGTTTCCTACGAGGAGATTGATTACTTAAGGTCAATTGTAAGGACACCCTATATACCAGATACTACACTCTATATATATAGTGAGATATATATCTTTATCTGAGTCTAAAAATATTGATAATATTATATCCAGAAGGAATATTTTAAAATTAATTTTAAAAACTAAACGTAATCTGTGACTATATATTCTCATTAATATACTTTTGATGAATATAATTATCCAGCTATTATCAAGTAAATATATATAACTATATATATAACTAGTACTTGGAGAAAACAAATAATATATTACAAATATAATTTTGTTATGTTGGATTTAACAAAAATATATAAAATGTTAAAGATTTTTTTTTTTAATTATATAATAAATAAAATTATAAAAGCCGAATACAACTTATGAAAACTAACTTAATTATGTTTTTAATTTATAAAATCAAGAACGCACGTTTAAACATTTTGTTATGCAGTAGTATGTTTAAATAAATATAGATTTAAATATTAAAAATAATAATTATAAGAAATATATTTTAAACAACTCCGTCAAATTAAAATGTTTCCTACGAGTAGATTGATTACTTAAGGTCAATTGTAAGGACACCCTATATACCTATGGACTTACTCATTATAAAAATTTGAAAAATAATTGCGTAATAATGAATTTATAATTACGACATATAAATTATGCTACACCTTGCAATGTAAATTGACATCCCGGAAATCTGCGAACCAATCCGTTTTTAACTGAAAATTATTTATCTAAAAATGAGAGTTTCCGTTGCTTTTTAACTTTGAAAAATAAAAAAGTACAGAAAAATAAAAAATACGTATAATTTAGATTTTTAAAAAACATATTCAGATGAATACACACATCTAATAAAATAAGAAAATGATTTTTTTAATATTATACAATAAGACATCTTTTGAGAACCATTATTGAGAACTGGTATTTAAAATGACAGTATACCTGTGATTATGTAAATGAAACAGCATTCAAATAATAAAGTTAAGTGAGCCTTCCTTGTCATTCGAAAGCATGACAGTGAAGCCAGAGTGCATTTATGTTCAGATAATGTGAACAAGTATGTTATTGTATTTATTTAACAACGCTAACTAACATTCAACACATAGTCGCTATATCAAACATGCTTTTTATATACCTGCAAATTGAATAAAACTATGAATTACCTCATTTAGGACATTTGCCGTACATTAGATGAAAAACAATTAGTGAATGAGTGATTTGATGTCATTTTATACCTTAAAAAAGTGTGAATCAACTTTGTATTCATTAACTTAAGAATTTAACATATTTGCTTAGATTAACTTCATTAAAAAATATATTTTCCCATATAATACGAACAAATGCAAAATATTTTGACGCAAAATACGCTTCCAAAATAATTCGTCCCTTTCTTTATATGTGATGTCGATAAGTTCACTATATTCAATTAATATTCGGCACACAAACAGGCATGGCATAGTGAACTTTAAAATAATTTCAAACTCTAACACGAGAGAAAAAATCCTCAAAAACCAGAAACTGCACTTATCTTACGAGTCAAAATAATTAGGTTAACAATATATATGTCGGTGAGTAGATAAAGTTTAGTATATAAAAATATGCCTTCATGGATAAAAATAAATTGTTTTATTGCTTATGTCAATTATGGTAAACCCGTATTATTCATTAAAATGTTTATAATTAAATTATATATATATATATTATAAAAATTAATGAAATTTAATAGTATAACTAATTTGTAATAAACCAACAGTTATCATAAAACAATTACAAAAACAAACAAGTATAACAATAGTATGATTGTTTTGTGATTATATAATAGACATCGGATTTGTTTTACAATATAAGATGTTATAGCATAGTATAATGTTCTATTGTACCTTTGAAAAAACGTTTAAATTTAAAAAAGTATAGGAGATCTTTGAATGACGCCGAAATTTGGTATCATACCTACAGTACCGGCAAAAAGTTTAGAAAATTTTGCTAAATTTCGTTGAATTACGGAAAACTCATTCGAACAGCATAAAACAGTTATTTTTGGATTTTGGATTTTCCAAATTCTATTGTTAGAATTTGGTTTTTCCTAATTCTATGTTTAGAGTTTGGATTTGTTAACTATTCTACCAGTATTTCATAAATGCAACGTCGTCAAATGTATTGTGTCCTGTATTGTGTCGTCTGTTAATTTTTTTAGTGATGGGGAGAACAGGTCAGCTCAATACATCAGTAAAAAGCAACATCATTCTTTTCAACCCACTTTCGTAATTCAGCTTCAAATCTGCAACTAGTTAAAAAATTATTAACTCATTTTTTAATATATTGTGCTGTTTTAGGTATTACATGTTTTAAGCATTATATTTTCTCCAATAAAATGTTTAATCTGTAATATTAAAAAATGTATATAATAATAAGAATAAATGTAAGGATACATTTAAAAATTATTTAAGTATAATTCTCACTGGTTAACTAACATCTTCCCTATGAGCATCTCAATATTCGAGATATTATTTAATGCCATGTCAACAGCGGATATCTCGAACGATGAGATATGGTTTTCATTAGCAGTTAAATACGTTTCTAATAATTAATAGATTCTATCAAAATCTATGCCAAATCATGTAAGTAGTAGCCGCTGCACCCGTGGTAAATGTTTCAGTTACATAACAGCTGTGCAAACGGGGAATAACATCTTATCATAGACTTTATTGATTGTAATGAATTTAACAGATTTTTTCTGTGACAATTTTGATATAGTCAAAAAAGTTTTTATTATATTATGCTAAACATTATATTATACCCATTATCTGTACAGCATGAATGGGAAAATGTATTTTCTTATACTTATAACAAACTAAACCGATGTACTTCCATATTTGGCACAAATAAGTTAGGCTCAAGTAATTATCCACGAAAGATAACTTGCGTCAAGGAACCGAAATATGTTTATTTATTATATACGTTCATTATCCAAAACAGTAATTTAATTATAACTTCTAATCTCACATAGAATGGTAGAGAAATGGTCACCAAAATGGTCGAGATAGAAAATTTTACACCACTGCAGAAAATTAAATTTCGTTCAGTTAGGACACAACTCCTATATTTATCAAACAATCTACATTTGATTATACGTTTATATATTTGCAATAGTTAATACAGTTGTCATCTGTGTTTGAAATATTAAAAGGACTTTAATATCGTTCATAGCTAACTTTTTTTCAATCTTAAATGCTATTAATTTTTGTTAATTATATTTTTGGAACTGCACATATGTGCACGGATGTGCATAAGTATATGTAATTATTATACAATTTCAATCATATACAAGCTGGTTATGGTGAACGCAGAATACTAGTATACGTTTGACAGAGAAGACAAATGGGTTGCGCTAACGTCTATCTGCTTGATGCCGGATCCCATAGTGCCAGAAAGTAAACGGATCTATAACGATGATGAGCAGTGACACCGACATTTAAAGCTAACTTTCCTACTCTATCTACTGCTGTATAATTTTTAAATAATTATAATAATAAATGGCATTCTATCTCATTAATCATGCGTGCTTTAATTATTCAAATTAAGGAAATTTGTTTATGAATTTATAAGTTGGTGAAAGATCACTTATATGACAAATCGGAATTAATTAAGACAATTTATAACGAAACAGACAGTGTTATAAAGAGACCAACTAAAATATAAAAAACTATTTTATTTATGAGAAAAATAAATTATATGCGCAAAACGACATATTAAAATATAACATTTAAAATATTATTCAAATTGTACGTTTTGTACAACCAAATAGTATCACAAAAGGATATTCTAAACATCAAACATAATATAAATATAGTTAATAAATATAAAGATAAATCATAAACAGATAATATGATCCAAAAAATACAACCAACTAGATAGTTGATACACATAACTTATGTGTGTTAAAGTTTCAATCATGAAGAATAATTGTCATATATGCAAAAAAGCTATTTTTAAAATTCCTGCACACTTACTGCGTGTACACAAGGCACTGTTTAACGCACGAGAGCTTACTTCGACCAAGGATTTATTGTTACTGTCGACTCTTCTACCATTTGACGCAAAAAAGTTTTTACTACTACAGAAATATTATTCAATAAATTGATTACCTATAAAACTAAAAAGACAATTTGAACTAATTCTGCAAAGACACTGACGAAATGAAATTCCCGAAGTTGCCTTAATGCATGGATATTAATCAACGCAAGATGTCGAACAAGAAATCAAACTCAAATCAATTAGTGACGGACGAGGAATCAATACGGTCCGAAGACGAGGAGGATACATCAATAAAATCGATGGAGGATATAATGGAGGACGAGGAGAAAGAGAAAGAATCGACGCTTTTGACTACAATTCTAGAGGACATATAGAAAAACATACAGAAGAAATTGACCCTGAAAGAGTTGAAAGACAAAGTACAAGACAAAATGATAAATAATATTGAACTATTAAATTATATGAAAAATGACGAGGCAATGGAACGAATTGAAGAAGAGATCAAAAAAGTCAAGAAAATACTCCATTTGTCTTCTATAATTCAGCTCTACAGGAGAGTATAAACGATTTTGGTATATTTTTGACAGCAGAGTGCGTGATGCTTTGGACTCAATTAATATCCACTTGGTAATGTTAGTGATGATGATTATGATGAAATTGACACATCTAATAATAAAATGTATATATTATATTAGAGTACATTTTCATATCAAACTTACTCAGTACTAATGTGTAACTATAATAAAAAATTAGATTCATAAATACTGTTCTTTATTGATTTGAAACAAAAATATTCGAGTCCAGTTAGTCGCAATTCTCACCTTAATTAATCTGTAAGTATCTAAAACAAGATGAGTGAACTTGACTTAGTCAGAATTCTCATTGATACCATCGTGCAATATATGGCCATAATACATCACAATGGTAAAAATCAATATGAAAATGGTATGCTACTTACAAAAAAATGTAAGTTGTATAAACGACTTGTCTTATGATAGTGAGTCATCATATCAAGTTTGGTTGTCATAAATTGTAAATATCAAAAGTTATAGGCTAAAAACGAAAGTGACTTCATTCGTCCAAAATTTAAAAAATTGTCTAAAAACAATATTTATAATTAAATAATACGATTATAATGTAATAATACACTAATTAAAATTGTTAGGGTTATATACTACTTACAAATATTTGTAAGTAGTATACAAATATTTATTATTAATTTGTGAGTCATCATACTAGCTTTAGTTATTATTTAGGTTACTACCCTAAAAAGATATACCAAATTAAAATGTTTAGGCTACTTATGATCCACAATGATCCCGACAGTAGAAAAAATTGGGGAAGGGGGGTTGGGGGGTGGTACAGGGGGTAGGGAGGTAAAGGTAGGTCAGGTATCATGGTCAAAGGTTAAGTGGTGTGGTCGAATCTACCCTTCCTATACTACTAGAACAATATCAGAAAATCCTCTTAATATCATTAAAAACAACTGGTTGTTTAACAAATAAATAGTGACAAACGTTATATTATGATAAACCCTTTCAACCCTCAATATCTACTCAAAAGTACAGTTAATGTTATTATGCCTCTATTGCTGTACATAGTTTTTGTCGGTCTCAAATGATCGCATTCAACTTTATTTAGTATCTCATTAACACTCTTAATCAACTTTACTAAATTATACAAAGGAAAGGATTACCACATAATGATAAGGATTAAGTATTACACTATTTTACAATAAAAATATTTGTTGCAGATATTGAACTTTATAGAAACGTAGCACTAGGATATTATAAACTTCTGTTATAATACAAAGTTATCCCAGTAAAATGTTAATTTGTACTAATATTGAAATAGAAAACATTACAGTGACATGCGCACATATATTGCATACAACATTATAAAATATTATTATAAATATATTACGTTATAATTCCCTTTTCCACAAATTTTCAATTTAGTAATATCGTCATAATAGTAATCAGTAAACGTTAAAAATTTGTTAGTGGAAATTATGCAGGGTAGTTTAAGTGATAAATTTGTTTCAGCCTAAAAGAAGCGAAACAAATTTTTGAAGCAGATAAAATGTTTAAAGATATACCATTTTTAGTCCATTTCAAGCTATCCCGTATATATTCAATGAAAACACATTGTGATTATGAAAATTGTGAAAACACATTATTATGATTATTTGTTTCATAGAAATACTTTGAATTAAAAAAATTCCTCTATACAATGAGAATCCACAAAAAAAGAACAGTAAACTAGTTATTTGCTGAAAGTAATTTTTCGTGTAAGACACCATATTGCGACAACAAATTCTGAATGCTAAATACTATAATTTAGGTATTGTCATATATCTAACGTGTTAATCTTATGAAAAGATAGTTGATATTGTATAATAGTAGATATAGTCGTCATACATATAATACTGTAGACTAAATATATATTGTATTAAAAATTTCTATTATCTTCGTTTATTGCTACAATCATAGTTAGACATAGAATAGTCTAAAGAATAGTTACAATAATACCAATATAAGTACAGAATAAAAGTAGAAGGGTTTGGACTGTGTGCTAGAACATGCATATATAGGAGTTCTAAGCGTTAATTCCTGGTGGTTTTTGGTTAAACCATTTTTAAACATCATTAATAAAGTACCAAAACACAAGAACATGTACGAACTCAATAACGGCTATTGTTGAATTTATAATAAACTGTTATATTGTATTTAAGCTCTAATAAGTACATATTCAAAAATGTTATTAAAACCCTCTGGCTTTTATCCGTTACATATAAATGTACTAAATCGTAATTAGTATATTAATAATTTATGAGCAAATCCTTTAAATTGGGCATTTTCAGATACTCCTGCTCGCTTTCATAATATTCATTTTTTAATCAAACCAGCACAGTTATATTAACAATGATGGGGTGAACCGTAATGCATATTTTTAGCATTATTATATCATTATTATCAAGGTACAATAATCGAGGTCTTTCACAGAAAAAATAGTCAAATTTAACTAGTAACAAATAATTAAAAAAATAAATCGATTTTCAGTTAGGTATGAAAATATGTCTCCATAGTATGCACCAGTATGCATACTCTTTATCTTCTATATTAAATTAAATGTCTTTACAGTGGTATCCAGAGACACTATCAAACAAGAAACATAACATGAGAGAACAACTTACAACTGTAAAGAAAACATAGATTCATCAAATCCCACATTGCCTAAACACAATGAAACAGTACTTTTATTTCTAAATTACATACACATGTAAAAATAGTTAATCACGGTCATAATATGAATATATGCTTGTGCAGTGTGTCTATAAACATTGTGTTGAGACAGAAGTATAAACACCGAATATTTACCAATAATTTAGTAGCTTAAACTTGTGAGACTTCATGTTGATTACAAAATTGGAGAAAAGACAACAAGTTCCAACGACTAAAATTCAGTTTCAAACTCACGGTTCTTTCCAGTATCTTTCTGTAAGCGCTGGATTGTATTATGACTGCAATAATTTAACCAAACACACCACATTCCACAAAACATTCATCCGACGGGTGTTAATAAAAATAAACTTTTGGTGGAGAAAATAATAAAGTTTAGTGAACATTAAATTTTGACTTTTCATTTGATTTTGGAATAGGCAACTGTTTGTAACTAGAACTACTAAATATATTAGTAAAAAGTATTAATTTAATTAAAATTTATTTCTGCGCGTTTGTAAACATACACTTCAAAATTTGAACTTTACTGACTATTATAACCATTTATTAACTATTTGCGAAACATGTGTAATGACTGGAATCTCTACTGTGTTTCGACAACAATGAAAAACAGCAGTACCTCTCATATCAACATCAAAATATGTCACATGTATAACACAAGAAGCATGCCGGTTACTCGAAATGTATTTTTACACTTCGAAAAAACTCTTATCCAATACAAATCAACCAACAGAAGTTGTTGTATATTATAATAAACAAAGAAAGGGTTGTCATGCATACCTTGATTATTTTCACAGGTTGAAAGCGAGCGACCAATCGAACGCATTGTTCCCCAAGATAGCAAGCAATTGGGAGAACCAACCACTTCCATGTCTAAACATGAAGAAAAACACATCAAATAACAAATAAAGCTGCACAAATAAACATATTTTTATTAAAAAATATTAATTAAGACAATTATTGAACAAATTATATAAACGATTGATATACTAAATTATCATTCAATTATTAAAATATTATTCTAATGCTATAATGAACATATTATTAAAAGTGTATCCGTAAATATTATTTTTAAAGTAAATGTCGTAACCGTTTAAAATACCCTCTTTAGAGATAATATCTGTTTGTACACCTTACTTTTCGCTTTTTTTGGGTTGGTACTGCCATGCAGGTTTATACTGAAGGTCGCCGAACTACTTTTATAATTTCTTCTTCGATTAAGGTATTATGATGATGCGGTTAAACTGTATGGAGTCAATTAGTGAATAAATAAACGTTAAGTCAGGCTTTAGTATTAAATAATAAATACATATACACAAGTGCTTAATTATTGTCAAAGAAAACACCACGGTGAAGAAATACGACCCAATTATTCGATAGACTCAATTATAGTGATTTCGTATTATGTTCAAGACCGTATAATATATATGAACATAACATTTATAAGACAAAATTGAAGTCAAACATTTTTCATCAGCACTAAAATGTTTAACTACAAAGTAAGAAACATTTAGAGACTGCTAGTGAGAACAACACTCTTTGATAGTTCGTGTGATATATTTATTTATCTAATTCGCCATTAAAAGCCCAATTAATTGCTTTTTGAAAGATACTGCGCTATTGGGTGCATTATTTACATTATACGCTAAATAACAAAACATTATATATTGCGAAATTATGTCATAATATGCTCCAAACAAAATATTATTTTTTACTTCTGATGTTAGTATAAATTGCTTTGAACTAGTAATGTATAAAATGTATTATCCACTCAATAAATTATTCCTGTGATGTTTTGCATAAATATAAATTCTGTTGAAAAATAATAATGTACATTCTACTTGAATTATCTTTATACCTTATTATTACTCTGAAGACTCGTTACAGACGTCCAGTACAAATTGGCAACTTAATTCTAAGATTAAGTATGCGTCAGACATATTCAATTATTATTTAATCAGTTGTAGAAAAATCCTATTCGTAGAATTTAATTAGTAATGAATATGAGTTTAGCCAGCGAGATTTCAAAAGTTTAAAAAAAATTCTGATATTTTACTAATTTAATTAGTTTAATTTTTTTCAAACATTGTATCCAAATATACGAATTAATAAATCAATTATAATATTTTTAACTAAGTGATAGTGTAAAACATAATTTTTAAATATTTATATCAGGGTATTTGAGGACTATATGCAATTGATGTTCAGTGTTGCTTGTTTTAATGTCTGTAATCATTTAAATGTAAAACTTATTTAAAAGAAATCGTATAATCTACATTAGTCAATTGCAAATAAATGAAAATAATGATAATTCAATAACTTTAAATGAAAATAAATTTACATTTTACACTAATATTAAAAAACACAAATAAAATGTAGCTTTAATAAAATGAACGAGTTTGTGTAATTTAAGAACAAAAAAAAACATATTTTAAAACAATTTTTCATTCCATCATTATCGAAAAGTTTACAAATACATACATAATGTTTCAAGAAAGTTTGAACTTAACTGGAAGATTAGATATACATTTATAAAATAAGGTGCCGCTTTACTAATAATTACTATTTTTGTCATATGCAGCGTGCCCACGTTATTAGGTTACAATTTTCTTAAAAAATTAATAATCAAGTTCATACAGCAGCATTTTTACAAAGTAGTTAAAATCAGCGTTTTTGGTGGTTCCTTTGAATGTCAAAGTCTAAAGCGTGTTAAAAATAGAAGAAGAAAAATACATTGAAAAATTCTCAACAGGCAATTCTTTGCAAATGGATTAAATAAAATATAAGAAACACACTTATTTTACGTATACAAAAATATATTGAAGTATATGAAAAAACACATCTAATTATTTACTATTAACATATTTTTGATTAACACTTTTTTTAATTCATGTATATAAACCCTGATCACTACAATATGTAGCGATTTATTGATAATAAAATAACTATTGATTTTGTTTTAATAAAACTATTGAGCATCACTATTAGAATATATTTTTTAATATTCCAATATTTAATTTTTTTTATATAATTAGAATATATATTCAATTTTAATTTCAATTTTCAATTATATATAAAGGCAATTCTATATTGTTCAACAAAATTATAACTGATAGAAAATATGTAGTTAAGTAGCATATTCTATAGTTGAATGAACGTATATCGTATATATATATTGTATATCGAGAAACATCGATAACTCAAAATAAATAATGGATACGAACTTCATAATCACATATATAACACTGATATTAGAAGTCTTAGGAAATTTATAAGACATCAGCTTAACAACAATCAGCCGTAGTTATAAAATAAACTTCTACCTAGGAAATCCTTCATTTTAGAGAAATTTCTACATTTCGATAGTTATAAACAGCAAATAACCTAGGAGTTACTATTTTTATAACTACGGCTAAGTACCTATCAACAAAATCAAAAAAATGTACAGATACCAGTTATGCTTTAATAACCTCACAGATTGAAAATGTTTACCATTTCTTGTCAATTTATCAAAATATGTCAAAACTACAAAGTATACATTCTCTCTTTCTATGGTTGGAGATCTAATCAAAATATAATCTATATTATGAGAGTTCCACTGAGAAACGATACGGCGTTATAGATATGGTTCAAAGGTGATCATGAAACAGTCTATTATAGTTTGCATCCATCATGTTCATAATCTTTGACTGATAAAAAAATCAATCCTATCGCTCTAACAATCTGTTATAAACAACCTAAATATGACAACATCAGTATCGATCTACCCATCTCGTAATGTGATAAAGATGGGGTGTTCTAAAATCAATGTTTTCTATACCCTATATTACCTGTGCGGTGCCTCGGATAAATTGTGGGACAGGACAGGGCGAATTAGGGAGGCCCCAAGTCTCATACTTGTCGACACATTTCTCTGGGTCGTGTTGGACCAAGTTTATCTGCGGACCCACAACACCTCTAAAATATGGACAACAACTAACTAAATAAATGAAATGACTGAATTATAGACGGAATCGTAAAAATAAATGAACCAAAATAAAGTTCCACGAGAAAATACACCTTATTTTAAGATATAATTAAGTTAATAAAAATATATAAGTCCGATAGATATATTTAAAACATTAGACAAAAGAAAAGGTAAAAAGTTCACAATAGACAAATTATTGTTTTTAAATGTTCACGTTTGTATTTTCTTCTATGGTGGCTTGATATTTGTGTATGTTGATATTAATCTCATTTGAATTAGATTTTTAAGTTCACTAACAGGTAAACTAAACAATCATCACTTGCATACCATCTTCTTCTACAATCAAAGCAATTATATTGAAAACAACAGGTGAACATTATGATTGAATTTATTCAAAATTTAGATATAATCCACCACATTCTTTTAAATCAAAACTCAAAAAAAGTTGTATCCTAAAAGTTCCATACATTAATGCCCAACTCTCGAAAGAAGTTACCAAATTCTTCGACAAAGTTAAATTCATATCACTCCTATTTTAGTTGTGCATGTGCCACTTACATGCACAAATAAAAACTGTACCCTATCTAACGCATTTTGCAAAAAGAAAAACTTTGTTCTATTTGTAATGATAAATATATCAGGAAAAACCAAAAAATAACTACATACTCGAATAAAGGAACATAATAGCGCTATTCACAAAGAGGATTTTAAGATGTCAGCCATGGCAGAACATTACAATAAATGCCACAATACCCAACACATACTAAATGTTCCTTTTACTGCAAGAATTTTAGAATATGCTAAGGATCACCCTGACAGACACATTAAAGAAGCTATCCACATCCGTGATGGTATGCCAACAATTAATTTTAAACTCTCAAGGCCAATTTCCACGGTTTTTGCACCAAAAAGAAAAAACTGCAAAAATCTGCCATTTTTTTTGTGTGCAATTTGAGATGTAGTACATGTAGATTCCAAAAATGACCAGCCTCTAACAAGGAGTTGTCTTTTTCCTTTCGCCAACTAAGTTCGGGGAAAATGGTTTTCTAAACATTTTAAACTTGACATAAGGAACCAGGGGCACCGAAAGAATTACAATGGGATACATGGGCATTGATTTATTATTGAACGTAATCTCGCGATAATTTGGCTAAAAACGTCAATAAATGCATTTTTCAGGATTTTCCAACATTTAAATTAACACGTAAAATAAGAGAGTGTTTTTAGATGTGCGAAGCACATCGAAATACACGGAAAATTCAACATCAATGAAAAATACTTTTATTATTTATTTTTTAATAACAACCTTCAAATCTTTATGATCTACATAATGATAAAATTCAAACACGGAATGTATTACTAAAGCATTACCATGGCGCAGTAAAGGGAACGCTATTTTTTGAAAACATACTATTTTGACAACTTTTATTTAACAATCGTTTATCAATAAAGTTTGTTTCAATAAATTTATAATCCCGGCGATTCGAAAATATTGTTGATAATTAATTTTATAATACCATGTATGATAAATAAAGACAAGTAATGGTCACTGTGAGGAATGCAAAAGAAAAACAACAATTGTGGTTTTTCTTTTGAAATACCATGTACTGCATGTTAAATTTAAATATTGATATTAATCCCGCCATTCAAATTTTTAATAACAATTTTTCAATTAATAAAATTCAAATAAATACGGAAAGTTTTAATTCATATACTACTTAAACGGAACATTTTGAACCACTTTAGAGAAATATAAATTTCAATACACGTATTTTTTTCATACGTATCCTGACTAGTTTTTTACGCTCTACAAAATGGTACTAAACACCTAATAATAGATGGTTGAAAAAGTTTATTATTAATTACAATTGTTTAATTTTGACATATTTTTCGTTTTTAAATGAATAGTTTGTTCCATTTTTAAGTTCCTGTTTTGTTTATAAAGTTATTGAATTCAATGTTAATAATTAATATTAAAGTATTCAGTTTCTTACGGGCTATTTACAGATGCTCAAAGCTAATTAAAAATATTTTGATAACGTAGCCCTCCTTTCTCCCCTTCCCTCCACACTCCCATACCCTCCCTTTCTTCCTCCCTCCTTTCCACCCTCCCCCTCCCTCCCCCCCACCCCCTTACTCAATACACCCC